>NW_020769346.1:1965877-1995416 GCF_900518735.1 Pseudonaja textilis | reverse complement strand
GTAACTGTGTAGTCAGAATTGCTGGAGTCAAAGTTTAGTGTTTACTTTGAAAGAGGTTTATCTTTGCTGGTGTTCTTCCCATGGACTCTCCTAGGTTATTTTCCTGGAATTTATGATTAGTTATCTCGGCTTGCTTCAGAACTCTCATCAATGAGGTTTGTTTTGGTTTTCTTTTTGCCTCATTATTTACTTTTGTGACTTTAAACTGTGACTAATAAAACAGTGAAGTTAAGTTGAAGGCATTACTGGACTTTAATATGTTTTGGATTATTTTGAGAGACAACGGGTCATCAGATTTTGACTCCAGCCACCCCTTCAATTTATTTTTGCTTTTTGTGGGGTGACCATGGATCAGCTCAGAGCAGAGATTGCCCAGTTAACCCAGCAAGTGGCTCTTTTGATTGCACAGGTGGCACAAATGCAAGCTGCCCGGCCACAGCCAATTTCATGGATGCTCATTTTGTAGAGCAGTGGTTCATTCCTCAGCAACACGTGTCCCTGCCAGTAATGGTAGAGACGATTGATGGTCGGGCCCTTCTTTCGGGACCTGTGGTTGCGGCAACCAAACCCCTTTGCATGCATATTGGGTAGCATGTGGAGAAAACCATGTTCTATATTACTGCAGTGCCTCATTTTCCGGTAGTGCTGGGTTTGGAGTGGTTACATGCCCATGATCCACAGATTGACTGGTCGTCTGGAGCTGTGCAGTTCCTTGATAGGAAGTGTGCCAACTATTGCTTGTGCTCCTGTGCAGGGAGTGTGGCTACGCCCGTGGACATGGATTTACCTGCGGAGTTGGTGGACTTTGCTGATATGTTTGGGAAGAAGGAGGCGGATCAGTTGCCTCCGCATCAGGCGTATGACTGTCCAATCGACTTGTTGCCCAATGCAAAATTGCCGGTGGGTCGGATATATTCCCTGTCAGAATCAGAGTTGGCTGCGTTGCGGGATTTTATTGACAAGAATCTCCAGAAAGGGTTTATCCAGCCTTCTACCTCCCCATTGGCTGCATCAGTGCTTTTTGTAAAAAAGAAATCAGGAGAGCTACGTTTGTGTTGTGATTACCAGAAGTTGAATGCAATCATAGTGAGAAATCGGTGCCCGCTTCCCCTCATCCCTGAACTGATTGAGCGGCTTCATCAAGCTAAAATCCTTACGAAGTTGGACTTACATGGGACCTACAATCTGGTTTGCATTCGTGCAGGGGACGAGTGGAAAACAGCTTTCCGGACAAGGTACAGGCATTTTGAGTATACCATGGTGCCTTTGGGATTAACCAATGCCCCAGCTCTGTTCATGCATTTCATGCATGATGTTTTCCATGATTTGTTGGATCAATTCATGGTCATTTATTTAGATGACATTTAATTTACTCAGACACCCTGCAGGAACACCGGCAACATGTGTGGCTGGTGTTGCAAAGTTTGCGTGATAACCACCTGTTTGCTAAATGTGAGAAGTGTCAGTTTGCATGATTGACTTCTTGGGACATCATATTTCACCTGCCGGGGTGGAAATGGACCCGGAAAAAGTACAATCGTTGCAGGCGTGGGAACCTCCACAGCGGGTTAAGGATGTGCAATGACTGTTGGGGTTTGCAAACTTCTACCGCACATTTATTCCCCACTTTGCTTGATTGCTCCCCTTTCTAATCTGCTCAAGAAGGGGGAGAAGTTCCATTGGGGTGCTGAGGAGCAGGCAGCTTTCGAGGCATTGAAAGTCACCTTTGCTTCTGAGCCTATCCTCAAACACCCTGATCCAGGCCAGCCATTTGTGATGGAAACAGATGCTTCTGATGTGGCTGTTGGTATGGTGCTCCTCCAGGCCTATGCTCCCGCAGGCACCTTGTTCCCATGCGCTTATTATTCCTGGAAGTTGTCGGCTCCAGAGCACAACTATACAATTTGGGACAAGGAGCTATTGGTGGTTAAGGTTGCTTTTGAGACATGGCGGCGCCACCTGGAGGGGGCTTGTCACCAAATCGAGGTTCGGATGGATCGTCGCAATTTGGAACATCTACGTACAGCTCGGACATTGAACCAGCATCAGGTGAGATCGTCCTTATTCTTTGCTCAATTTGATTTCTGGGTGACCTACATTCTGAGTGGAGGGAATCAACACGCCGACACCCTATCTTGGAAGCCTGAGTATACCCGAAGGGAGGATAAAATCTTGCTCCAGATGATGATTCTGTTGAAGCGGTTTGTGGCCACCTAAGAACCTGTGGACCTCCAAGTGAGGATTCAGGAGGTGCAGCAGCCGGACCCATTTGTGGCAGCTCAACGTCGAAAATTGGATGAGAATGGGAGACAAGAAACTCCTCAGGTGTATATTGGGGACCTGCTGCAGTTCTGTAATCACATTTACGTGCCTGGAGGTCTTCTTCATGGCCTTATCCTACGTCAATGTCATGATAGTCCAGCGGCGGGACACTGGAGTGTTCAAAACACTGCGCCTCATCTCTAGGACATTTTATTAGCCAAGATTTAAACATGATGTGTCGGGATATGTGGTGTCCTGTGGGATCTGTCACCAAGCCAAGTATGCTCCTGGTGCGCCCCCTGGTCTCTTGCAGTCCTTGTCCACGCCAGAACAACCGTGGGGGGCAGTTTCATTGGATTTGGGGGCCAATGATAGAATAAGTGACTGAGCATGAACATTTAGTTTAAAATAAGTATGCTTATTTAAAGAAAGCATGACTCCTAAAGAAAATTGCAACAGCTACTGTTGTCTTCCTTTTATTCATTTTTATTTTATTTTTCTCATTCGGACATTGTCCAACAGAGCTAAGTTTAATCTTCATTGAGTCTTCAGTGCAAAAAACAACAACAACCCATTTTATAAAAGTCAATTATTTCTGTTCTTTGCATCTATATATCTAAGAGTTCAGGTGGCACAGTGGTTAGAATTCAGTATTGCAGGCTGCCCACAGCCTGGAGTTCGATCCTGATGGGCTTGACATTGATTCAGCCTTTCTCTTTCCAAGGTCAGTAAAATGAGAATCCAGATCGTTGAGGGCAATATGCTGACATTGTAAACATCTCAGAGAGTACGGAAGAAGTATGTAAGTCTTAACTGCTATTTTTATTGCTATTGTTGTTATCCTGTGACTTTTCATATTCTACTCAGTTACATTATATTAGAGAGTTAAAGAATTTCTAATAAAAAATAAATTTAGTGGTAGGAGCAGAACCAAAAGGCAGAGCACACCCATTCACGCACATGGAGATTATGCAACAGGGTCATAAGAGAAACAGTATGTATGGATTTTCATCAGATTTTGTCAGATGGAGTGACACCAAGAGAAGCAATGTTACTTCCAGGCATTATCTTGAGGAACTGGGAAATGAAGGGTCCCTGGGCCATTCTTCATCTCAAAATGTACTGATTTGAGGTTGGAGAATGGAGCAATGCTTAAGTGAGGTAGAATCTTGGTCCAAAAAACTCATTAACAATATAGATGACTCAGAGAAGTTCCTTATCTTGTATTCAAAGCAGACAAGATATTAAATGCCATAACAGCAGTTTGGTTGGCCTGAAGTGCCTGATTTGTTTGCATAGATTATGATAACTTGAAGTCAGAAGTATGCTCGTATACATCTAAATTATATATTTAATTATGCCAGCTCAGATCTGATTATCTAATGCTCCTCCTTGTATGTTCATTCCAGTGCATGAGTAAATGTTACTAATTGATTTCAACCACAACTATTTGTTGGATAAGATCATTGCCATTGTGATCAAGATGATTTCAAGTCTTGCCCCAAAGATTGCTATATATAAAATGTTTGCTCACAGCACTTTCCCCATGCAGTATCAGTCTGTAACTGATGTAGTTTATAGTGTAGGTTGAGATGACTTTTAAGAGCATCCAGGTGCATTAAATGCTGTGTCTACCAGCCGTTATTGCAAAATTCTATAATAGAACTTCACTGTGTTTTCTAATTGGAATGAGATGGTATGCTTAATTTGTCAGTAGATTCCTTCTGATATGCTTAAGGCAAAAATGTAATTGAGTATTGTTCCTTCAGTGCATGCATGCTGCACATTGTCTCCTGTTAAAAAGCAGATAAGCTCCAAAATTAACACAATACATCTTTAATACACTCCATGGAATCCACTATACAGTGTATTATTAACATGTGATTTTGTTGCCTGGTACAAAAAGAGAAGCATATCACCATGGTTATTGTTTTGGAGTGTTTGAATCATGTTAGCTGTTGAGTAGGCCTGAAAGATTAACTAGCAGTAATGTTCCTTGAAAAATAAATTTGAAGTTATGCTTCAATTTTTGGAAAAACTTTGCCCTATTATATTAAAGCTTTCCTGTGATATTGCTTTTCTACCTATAATATTACTCTGTGTTTCCCAGAAAACAAGACTGGGTCTTATTTTCTTTTGGGCTCCAAAATAAGCACTAGGGCTTATTTTCAGGGGTGTCTTATTTTTTTTCATGTATGGGAGGCCCATTTCCTCTGCTTGCTGACAGTGGGGCAAGAGGCCGCGTGGTGCACCAGTGCTCTGCTGCAAGGGGTGGAGCTGCCCCATGCACCCTGCACCAGCTTACCACAGGGCTGCCATAGCCAGGCAACCATGCCCTGACACTCACCTCATGGCCACAGCACCAACATGCTGCTCGCTCTCCTGTTCCATTGTGGCCTCAAGCAGAAGTGAGTCGCAGCCATGTGGGTTCCTGCTGCACATGGCTGCTGGTCCTTCCATCACTAGACAGGTGTCAGGGTGTGGATGGCCTGGCTATGGAGGCCCTGAAGTAAGCTGGTGTGGGGTGCATGGGGCAGTTCCATCCGCACCTCATCTCATTACTGTGGCACTGCGAGCAACCAGATGGAATGGCTGGCCAGCTGGCTGCACAGGCTCTTAAGTAGGGTTTACTTTGGGAGTAGGGCTTATAGGCTAATAAAATAAAATAAAATAGGTCTTATTTTCAATTTAGGTCTTATTTTTGGGGAAACAGGGTATGTTCATTAACTCTCTTTTCCTTTTTTCATTTGTTATATATTCTCTTTATCATTTTCTTGTAAATCATTATCTTCAACTTTGATTGTAATAAATATACAGACCTGCTGCTGGATCATATGAGATCACAGATTATGTATTCTACATGGTGCCTATAAGAATGTTTTGTCACTTATTTACACATATAAAACCAGTTTTCCAAGACTATAAAAAGATTAGGACTCTGATTCATATCTTATGCATTGAACTCCTACTGGGAATTCAATGATGCTACTTTGGTACATCTCTTATACCATAGAAAAATTAAATGGAACTATACAAGCATGACTTTTGGTAAACTCAAGAAATGTCAAATTATATTCATTAGCTTCATTCTGTTGTCTAGTAATTTTATTTTATAGCTTTCATATTCAATGTTCTTCAAAACAATTGGTATGAGATTATCTGAGGACCTAAAGAAACTGTTTTTTATTATTTTCAATGGCTCGATTGAATTGTGGTGCAATGTTAGATACATAGATAGATAGTTAGATAGATAGATAGATAGATAGATAGATAGATAGATAGATAGATAGATAGATAGATAAATAGAACTGGTCATTGTTTTTGCTAGCCTAAAATGTGATTTTGCTTGTCTGAATCTAGCAATTAATGATTTATTCAAGAAACCATATGTATACAAACCATAATTTACAGCAGTAATTGTACTGACCTCTTTCTAATTATTTCTTATTTACCCAAGTTGGAAAAGATAGCACTGTTCTTGGTTTTTATGTTGCATACAAGCCAGAAGAATTCAGTTAATCTCAGAAATAATCTCTTTTGATATTCAATAAGCCCCTATAATCAAGACTCAGTAGACACAGAACATTTATCAAAAGGTAAACACTATTCTGATAAAGTCAAGAAGAGCTGATTTCTCTCTGCCTCATGCATACTGAGGTGGCAATAAAGAGGGAACATCCTGTGGAATCTGAGGTGAAAGTTCTACCGTTGTAACTTTTGTCTCATTCATAAATAAACAGAAGAAATTAACTCATGATATTTTGCACTCTAGCCATCATTATTACTGGGAACTGGGTTGTTCTGTTCAAGATGGCTAGTGCTAACTGGGCAACCTGTGACCCATTGTGTCATCCCTGCAGAGGTTTTTCTCTACTGAAACAAAAAAACAAAATGATTACAGGGGGATTATTGTTTCAGTTTTAAAATTAAAGAAAAAAATATGAAGAAAGGTGCATAACAAGGTAAACATATGCTTTTTGTTTAACAAAGGTCACATTAGTGATTGATGTGATGTTTAAAAATATTCTTAATATTTTCATTTTTCCACTTTAGCTTAACATGACATACAGCTGACCATATGTCAATACTAGTTTCTCCAGATTAACCAGCCAATTTAGTCTCCAAATAAATCATTGTCCATGGTTTGTCCTTGTGTTTATGTACACATGACAGTATTGGGAACTATGTCCACTGAAGAGAGACATCTTTGTCTTCTGATAAATTGAGTTTAATTTTTGGAATCACGATAATGCCATTTTTGAATGCAGCAATATTTATGTTTGCTAAAATGAGATTCTTGTGGAACCATTCCACTGGAAAGCCTTGGAAGATTCAAGTTCCTCATTAAAATGATGGGAAATCCTATTTATAAAGAGAGAACGTCCTGTGGAATCTGATGTGTAATTTCTGTGATGGCAATCCAGAGAATTCAACAGAAGGAATTCTATTGGAAAATGAATAGCATTGATAGCACTTAAGGAACAATATTATTTATCATTCCAGGGAAGCATCTAATGCAAGTAGAACTTATTTTTCTCATCATTTCATTGAGAGAAACCAAGATAGAGTTCTTTGCGATCAGTTCTGCATGATAGGCAAATGTTGGATAGATGAAGTCTATACATTATTCTATAGTTTTTGCTAGCATAACTATATGTCCAGGTAATTCTATTTCATCAATTTGATTTTTTTCCCCCTGAATTTTGACTTCTCCAGTATTCAGTAAGTATACTTCCTTTTCCCTCAATACTGATGTTTCTCTTCAACTGAAATTTTATAAAACCTGATAAAATATCTCCATAAGTTTTTCTTTTTGGTAGAAGCTGACATAAATCACCACAGGAAATGAGAGTGAATGTGCACAAGGCATAAAACAGGATAATCTTTGTGTTTTGCAGGGACAAAAAGTTCAATATGCCCAAACATTTAGAAATGTGGCACAACATGATTCATGTGTTCATCTCTTGTATAGAAAGCTTGGCCATGCCAGCTTCAGAGTTTTGCAAAAGATACAACAGTTTGGAGAAGGGTTAACCTTAAAAGGGTATAAGGCATACTTGGACTGTACGGTATGTAAGTAATCAAATTCCAAGGCATTTCAAGTAAGCAAAAGTAGCACAAGGCAGACAAAAAGATCTCCATAGCTTGTGCATGCAGATTTGGTGGGGCCAATGCAAGCCAATTTGGGAGGATGCTCTTGTCATTGTAAATGACAGAGTAGTCACTATAGATGGCTACTCTTGTCATTGTAGCTGACTACAGCAGATTTACTAAAAAGTAAAATAGAATTTATTTATTTATTTATTTGGTTTGTCAATTGCTTACAAGATAATAGGTATAAGTAAAAACATAGTTATAAATACATGGATACATATAAGAAAAATAAAAAATAAAAGAAACAATAGGACAGGGATGGTAGGCACATTGGAAGGCTAGAAGACAGGCAAAAAGAAAGCAATATCTCAGTCCTGTTAGGAGCGCTTGGTCATCCTTCCAAACTTATATTTTATTTTACTGAGATCTAGATATAAAAGAGAAGGCTTCAAAGATGATATTCAGCAGGTTCTGACCAATTCTGGAGAACTGGTAGCAGAAATTTGGAGTAGTTCGGAGAACCAGCAAATACCACCTCTGACTGGAGATTTTACAGTATCCTTCCACTGCCACTCTCACCAAGCCATGCCCACAGAATCGGTAGTGAAAAAATTTGAATCCCACTAGTGGAAGGATTGGTTGCAATGCATGTTCCTTCCAAACTGACAGAGAGAAATTCCACTCTGAGCTGCACAAATAAGATGCATTTGATTCATTTTTCCCCTCCTTTCAATTACTTTATCCCATTCTTTTCTGCCTATTGCAGCTGTGATGCATTATCTAAACTGAATTATATATGCCCATTTAAGTCTGCTAAGAAAATGAATGAAAATAGATTACTTGCTATACAGAAAGGGTAAACATTCAGAACGAAAGAACTGCCCTGCTCATCCAAAGGGCTGCATAACAGAACAAGATACCAGAGTACATAAAGATGTTTCTAACCAGTCAAGTCATATTTCATATCTGGTCTAATGGGGAGTTTAAAAGAACTTATAATTGGTTACATTACATTGATCCTTTCAAGCAATCAGATTACTTGGAAAATATGAATGGTTGGGCAAATATTTAACACATAATTTCATTCTAAAATATGAGTAAGCTAAATAGAATACTGATATTGAGAAGAAGAACTTGCGTCTTTCTCTAATCTAAGATGCAACATTCCTGGAATATTAACCAATCCTGTGCATTTCTCTCTATCCCCATTTTCCCAAATTGTCTTGATGTACTCCTGATCAATAGAACAATGCCCTAATATCTCTACAAATATTCCTGGTTTTTCCAACACATAAACCTTACACACAACACACACACACACACAAACACACTCACTATAGACAAGTACATAATTTCTAGTGGCCAGTTTTATTTATTGAGAGGATCCATCATTTAGTAATATCAAACGATCCTGCATCATCTTCACTTCAAGTTTCTTAAGATAATAGTATGTAGAAATATACATGCAATTCATTGATTTTTATAGGAGTAAATTGGTAAGATGGGTTTTGTTAAAACAGCAATTCTGCGCTGGTCAATCATCTCTATCCTTTGGTTAAAAAAACCAGTTATTTAGAAAAACACTCTTCTAGAAAAGAATGCAGTTTTTATATTTTAGAAGTGTATAATGGTGTGTATGGAAGTGTAATGTTTGCTTTATGTAATTGTGTATTTTTAAAAATCTAACACTAGACATTTCTATTTTATCAGATTGTACCCGAGAAACATATATTTTTTAAGCTGCAGGAATGTCAAAAAAGAAAAGAAATTGAAGTATAGATATTTTTATCAAGACATTTATACTGAAAACCATGATTTTCTGGAAGAGTATCATACAAAACTTTGCATATAAGAGAATCTTAATGTACATCTTATAGTGATTAAAATGACCTGTAAGGGGAACGTTTGAGTTCAAATCCTTACTTGACCCTAGAGTTCACTGGATACCTTTTCAAAAGTAACTCCCCCCCCCAAAAAAAAATCTCCCAGGATTGTTGCTGTGTGAATAAATTAAGAGAGGCTAGTTATTTATGCTACCTTCAGCTGTCATAGGTTTTCAGTCTAGTAGCAGGATCCAATCTGGGTCGGTCACTGGGATCAGAGGTTTTCCAAGCTTTTGGACTTGTCCTGGAGCCTATACTCAGAGAACTTCTCTCCTCCAGAATGTTTAGCATTGGTGATGTTTACTATTGGTGATGAAGATTATCCTTTATCACCAATACTTCTGTCCCACCAATTTGCTAAAGTCTATTCACCTCCCATTCAGGGGTAGACTTTGATTTGATTCAAACTATTTGGGCATTGTAAAAGGATAAACTAGCCAAATACTATTGAAAAAATGGGAAGCTTCTCCCATATCTTAAAATTGCTGAGGTTGAAAACACTATCTTAGGTTCTATTATATAACAGCAGCTGCCTTAAATGCTAATTCCTTTTTGTTCCAGACTAGCAGGCTCGAAAGCCTGCAACTCTGATTGGCCCGCGAATAGCCGATCGTGATTGGTCGCCATAGACTGATGCGATTGGCCAGTAAACGGGCTGCCGCGATTGGCCCTGCCAAGAGCGGCAAACTCAAATCACCTTCATTGGCTGCCTAGCCGCAGCCAGCCCTATATAAGGGGCTGCTGCGACTGGGATGCTTCGCTCAGATCTGAAGTCACTAATAAAGAGCTGTTGTTGCTATCTGAGTCTTGCCTCCGTTCTTGAACCATCCTCCCAGATCTAACACTGGTGACGAGGATGGGATGCGGAGGCAACGAACTCTATTGATTTGAACTAGCTGAAGGAGCACGTGGCTGACAGAGCGCAACAACGGCGACATGGCCAGCAGTGCTATACCACCCGCCCCATTTGATCCAGCTAGCGAGGACTGGGACTCATATATGGACAGATTTCAAATGTTCCTGGAGTCCAACAACCTCAAAGATGCCACGCGCAGCAAGAAACGAGCTGTTTTTCTAACCCATTGTGGGCCAGCCATTTTTAAGATGGTTAAAGCCTTAGCGAAGCCAGCTGAGGTTAAAACCATGGATTGGGACACCCTTGCTCCCATCCTGCACAACCATTATGCCCCAGCCGTGCCAACTCTCATTCGCAGACATGAGTTCTACCAGAGGGACCAGCGTGAAGGTGAGAGCGTTGGGGATTTTGTGGCAGACCTGAGGAACCTGGGCGGTTTATGTGGCTTCGCCAATCTCGAAGAAGCCATGAGAGACCGCATCGTCCTTGGCCTCAGAGACCCAACCGTCCAGAGCAAGATCATGGCCAAGGGAGACATCTCGCTTGCAGATGCCATAGCAGACGCCATCGCAGCTGAAGCCACTTGTAAATCAGCAGCATAAATGCGTCGAACCAGCGGAACCAACCACCAACCGACCAACGATGCTGGGAAACCTCCAGACAAGTACACATCAACCACCCATCATGAAGATGTCGAGTCATCCTCAGACAGCGAGGAGGAAGAAGTCCACAGGCTCCGATCAGAATGTGAGCAACGAGACCAGCGGGGTCGTAAATCCAACTACCAATGCGCTGGATGTGGGGGAAACCATCCTCAATCCAAATGCAGATTTTTAGACGCCATGTGTTGTTTTTGCAAGAAACGAGGGCACATCGCGAAGGTATGCAGAAACAAGAGAAATTCCAGCCCCAGACGGAGAGGGAGCAGCCCAAAGAGGAATGATGGCAACTCCACCACACAGAGGGACCACCCTAGCAACCAGTGGAACCAGTACAGCAGACCCCGAAGGTTTAACGGCACACCCAGACGAGAGGAGGCTCATCAAACCATCACCATTGGCCACGCTTCATCACTTGACGCTAAAAAAATCCGAGTAAAGGTCACCATTGAAAACAAACCATGCATCATGGAAGTCGACTCTGGGTCATCACTATCCATGGTATCCTGGAAAACTCTCAAGCAGCTGATTCCCAACATACGACGCCAAGACCTCAGCAGTCAGAGACTCATACTGAAAGACTATCAAGGCAACCGGATCCCAGTCGCAGGTACCTGCCATTTCCAGGTCTCTTTCAAGGGACATAATGCAATTCTACCACTCACCATTGTAGACAGAGACCGGCCAAGTCTATTGGGTCTTCAGTGGTTCGCGCCATTAGGAATCGGAATGGCTGGCAGCCATCATACTGAAGACGATGACTGGGAGGCGGCCCTCGTCCACGACTTCCGAGAAGTGTTCAACGAAAGCCTAGGCAAGTACAAGGGGTCCCCTATTTTGTTTAATCTTCGCCCCGACATTGCACCCATTCGCCTAAAGCCACGCCGAGTTCCCTTTGCTCTCAAATCCAAAATTGATGAGCAACTGGACAAATTAATTGCCCAAGGCGTGTTAGAACCCATTGACCACGCCTGATGGGAGACACCAATTGTCACCCCCATAAAGCCTGACGGGTCCATAAGAATCTGCGGTGACTACAAGGCCACCCTCAATCACGCACTACAGCAGAGCGCCTACCCAGTACCAGTTGTTCAACATCTCCTGCATTCACTTGGGGGTGGCAAAATATTCGCAAAATTAGATCTGGCCCAAGCGTATCAACAGCTGCCAGTTGATCCCAAGACTGCAGAAGCCCAAACTATAGTCACAAATCGTGGTGCATTCAAATGCAACAGACTCCAGTTTGGCGTAAGCGTAGCCCCAGGCATCTTTCAAAGCCTGATGGAGAGACTATTACAAGTTATAAAAGGGGTCGTACCCTATTTTGATGATGTATTAATAGCAGCACCCACAAAAAGTCAATTAGAGAAATGCCTCAGAACAGTCCTACAGAGGTTCAAAGATGCTGGCCTCAAGGTTAAGAAGGAAAAGTGCCAGCTTTGCACAGAAAGGGTGGAGTTTCTTGGCTACCTCCTTGACAAACAAGGAATCCACCCTACAGAAAAGAAATTGGCAGCTATCAAAAATGCCCCAAGACCCAAAAACAAAACTGACCTCCAAGCCTTCCTGGGACTTATTAACTTTTATAACATCTTTCTACCCCAGAAGGCAACTGTTGCTGAGCCCCTTCATAGACTACTCAATAAAAGGGCCTCCTGGATTTGGGGACGTCGGGAGGAACATGCCTTCCAGCAAGTAAAAGACCTCCTTACCTCTAATGCAGTACTAATTCAATATAACGAGACACTCCCCTTGACTGTTACTTGTGATGCCTCACCATTTGGGGTGGGGGCCATCCTGAGCCACATCCTACCAAATGGCTCAGAGGCACCAATTGCATTTTTTTCACGAACTCTATCAAAAACAGAAAGAAACTATAGCCACTTAGATAAGGAAGCCCTTGCTATTGTCTCTGCAATTAAAAGGTTTCATGAATATGTTTATGGGAGACCATTTTCTATTATCACGGATCATAAGCCACTACTTGGCATTCTGGCGGGCGACAAACCTACCCCACACATTCTCTCCCCCAGAATGACGTGATGGTTGGAATTTCTAGCTGCCTACGACTATCAATTAAAGTATCGCCCGGGGAAATCTATTCCTCACGCAGATGCCTTGAGCCGCTCGCCACTACCCGAGCCACAGGAAGACCCAGCTCCCACGCTCCCGGTACTTCAAATCGAGACAATTCCCTCACCTCCACTAACGGCCCAGGACACCGCCTTTGAAACCAAAAGAGACTCTTGTTTGGCACGAGTTCTTGGCTGGGTGGAGAGGGGATGGCCAGACTACGACCCTAAGGAAATATTTAAGCCATTTAAAAACAGACAAACAGAGCTATTCTCACAAAGAGGGTGTATATTATGGGGAGACCGAGTTGTTATACCAACTAAGCTACAGAAAAAAGTCCTCCAAATGCTACACGATGGACACCCAGGCATCATGCACATGAAAGTGCTGGCAAGAAGTTACGCCTGGTGGCCAGGTATGGACAAACAAATTGAGACCTGGGTCGCCTCTTGTAACAGATGCCAGGAAAACCACTCAGCCCCACCAAAAGCTCCACCAGCAGAATGGGAAACACCCAGGAGTCCCTGGTCTCGCATTCATATTGACTTTGTGGGACCTACTAGATGCCACACTTTCCTAATAACTGTAGATGCATATTCTAACTGGCTTGAGGTCAATAAAATGAAAGCAACCACTACTGAGGCAGTCATCAAAAAACTGAACAGACTCTTTGCCACACACGGCCTACCAGATGTCCTGATCTCTGACAATGGGCCCCAATTTACTGCCTTAGCCTTTGAACAATATTTAGTGGAATGGGGCATCCGACACGCACTCACATCACCGGCTCATCCAGCGGTGAATGGTAGGGCTGAACGAATGGTTCAGTTCACAAAGAAAACCCTGCAGAAAATGGAACAAGGTAACATCCACGACAAAGTCACTAGAATGCTGCTCCTGCATCACATCACACCAAACAGCACGACCAACAAGAGCCCAGCTGAACTCCTGATGGCCAGGAAACTCAGATCGCCTCTAGACCACTTGCACCCTGCCTACACCCCGGAAAAGCCCCTGGGTTCCAGCAGCAAGTACCGTGCCTTAAGTAGGAGAACTTGTATTCACAAAAAAATTTTCTGGGGATCCCCTCTGGATTCCTGCTCAAGTAACTCAAGTTACGGGTCCCCGCTCCTACCGTCTACTCACCACTGATGGCAGAGCGTGGAAATGCCATATTGACCAGCTATGCTCCAGACTGACCACAACGTCCACCCCTGACCCTAACTTTGACACCAGGGGGGGAGGGGAAGCCGTGAGCCCAGAAATAGAACCAACACCTGTTTATTCTGAACTAACACCGAGATCACCACACTATAGCTTGCAACACTCACCAGCTGTAGTTGAACCTGGGCAGACGAACACTTCACCGAGAAGCAGCAGTCAAGCAGGTTCAGCGAGCCTGGGGAGCCATAACAGTAGCAACGAAGCTGAGGACTCTATCACCACGGGGGCATCAGAGGAGAGCCCTAACCATGGCACGGGTTCACCGTTCCTGCTAGATCCAGCAAACAGTCCATCTGAACCCGAATCTGAACATGGACAATTAGAATTGCGTAAGTCAAGTAGACAGGTGCGAAGACCTGCCTACCCGCGAGACTATATCACTCCACCCCTTAAACGGAACCAAGAGGGGAGGGGTGTTCCAGACTAGCAGGCTCGAAAGCCTGCAACTCTGATTGGCCCGCGAATAGCCGATCGTGATTGGTCGCCATAGACTGATGCGATTGGCCAGTAAAAGGGCTGCCGCGATTGGCCCTGCCAAGAGCGGCAAACTCAAATCGCCTTCATTGGCTGCCTAGCCGCAGCCAGCCCTATATAAGGGGCTGCTGTGGCTGGGATGCTTCGCTCAGATCTGAAATCACTAATAAAGAGCTGTTGTTGCTATCTGAGTCTTGCCTCCATTCTTGAACCATCCTCCCAGATCTAACACTTTTAGTTAAGAAAGTTGGTCCCAGAAAGCTCAAAGGGACTTTACAAAAAGCCATGCACAGCTGCCCTATGATAGAAACAGTTAAAAGAATGAAAATTTAAACAAGGTTTGAAGGTTGATATTTTGCTTTTAATTTATCCTAGTTTTCTTAGGTATTGGAACATATATGGTGTAAAGGTCACTTAGTTATATGGAAACAATGAAATATTCAGTCTGCTTGGCATAAGGGGACTGGTTAAGGATAACGTTTTATTCTTAATGTCAAATTTCCTGCTTTTTGCAAATTGTGTTGAATCTTGAGCCTAGTTTATTCAAACCTAGTTTATTCCTGAAGCATCAACTGCAGAGTTAATCCACGGAGTAGGATCCATTCCATTTATATGTTTTGCTGCCTTTCCAAATCTAAATACTGCTCTCCAAAAGTAAAACAGTCCTATGGTAATTTCTAATATAAATACAACAAATGATACATATGGGGTACAAATATCAACAATTTCTAAATTTAATTTCAGTTTATTGGCCACATAAATAGCCACATGCTATTTGAAACACACAACTCATCTCTAACAATTTTCACTACTATATTTCTTATTTCTGGTTAAGCATACTAGATTTAACCTGGACGAGGATCATGTGGGGAAAGGATAAAGATCACAACCCTAACCAAGTCCCCAATGTTTCTTCTAAACTAGAAGTGTTCAGTTTTATTCACAAAGATTTTCCAAAAGTGCCTGTATTTCTTTAATATGAATAATTACCAAATACATGGGAGATAATGATATGTCATGTATAATTAATTTCATTTAATTTTAACTGAATCTGAACTAAATCAAAATTAGATTTTTGCCTTGCTTCTGCTTGTTTCTTCATCTTCACAATAACTACTTTTTGGAATGTCTCTTTGAAGCCCATTTATGGCTGCATCACACACTTTAGTTGCATATATGCAATCATTAAAATATGGATCATAGTGATAATATCATCTCTAATAGTTATCAAGTTGAGGAGAAATTATGGTTATTTTCTGGAAGGTTTCTATTGTTTTTTTTTTTTTTACAAAAACAAGTTAACATCCCAGAAAATGGAGACAATTCATTTATTTTGATCCTGTATGTGGCATATTGTGACATTTTGACATATTAAGCCCCTGCAAAAGATTTGATAGTTTGGGCTCTAATTATGCCAGTAGCAAGATGCTGCTGATAAAATGAGCTTTTAATGCTTTCCAAATCAATTTAAGATATAATTCTGCACCTCAGTGGCTTGCTTACTAATACTACATGGAATAAACCCCTTTTTGTCTCCCTTTCTCTGAAATTCAAATGAGAAGATCTATAAAGTGCAAACCATATATCAATGAAAATAGGAACCAGATAGGAACTGCCTTTTGGCTTTAAATAAATATTATTAACAAAATGAAGGCAATGTATTTTTATTGCAATCTATTTCTCCCCTGGATGAAAATATGCAGACTCACAACACCCCACCACGACCCTCCAAGAAAACATGCAGACATGTAGAAAAGAGATAGCATCAAATATTCCCAAAAAGTCACATCAATAAATACACTTGAGATCAACAGAAAAGCACCACTAACTGCACCCCCACCAAAAAAAGAGAGTATTGGTGATAGGAGATTCTATTCTCAAAGGAACAGAACCAGTGTTCTCATCAGTACCCACTAGTTAATATATATAAATGATATGTATGAATAGATGATAGAAATGTAAGATAATAGCATATGTTGATGCAAAGTGTTGAAAATTTAATTAAGATTTGTACTGGTGGAAAACAATAAAAATTTATTGGAAAAGAAAAAAGAAAAGTCAACACCCACTGAAGGAAAAAAGAATTCAAGAAATAAACCTAAAGGGTTGGTGTCGTCAAGAAAACGTTGGTTTCTTGATTATGGACAGCATTACCTTCACAAAGGACTCTTGGCAGGGGGTGGGCTGCATCTCACGAAACAGGGGAAAATGTACTCAGAAAAAGACTGGCCTAACTCATCAGAAAGGCTTTAAACTAAAATTGAAGGGTGGGTGGGTAACCAATCTTTAGAACCTCAAAACTAATCATAAAACCAGAGCACAAAACCAATCACAAATCCCAAGAAAACAAATCAAACAATGGAAGTAGGGAGTGAGGAAAAAAAACAAAACTCAAACAACAACTAGGAGTTGCATACGATTGCACAGGCATAAAAGTCTTAAATCCTTTATATACAAATGTTCAAAGTTTGTGGAACAAACAGAGTGAACTATAAGCTATACTAGAGTATTGAGAGCAGGTATGACAGTTGCCATTACAGAAACTTGGCGAGATGACATCCATGACTGGAATGTACTGATAGATTGTTCAAAAGAAACAGATCAACAAAAAGAGGAGGTGGAGCTGCGCTATATGGAAGAGATCACTGCATATCTATAGAAATGCATATGATCAAAGATAAAACTGATCCAGAATGTATATGGGTCAATATAAAAAAGGGGGGGGGAGTGACATTGCCATAGGTGTATATTACTGGCCACCCAACTAATCAAAAGAAATAGATAAACTCTTTGCCAACAAGTTAAGAAATGTATGAAGGAAGCATAGCACAGTTGTAATGGGAGACTTTTAACTATCCAGATATCAATTAGGAGACTAACTCTGCAGCGAGGTGGATATCAAATAGATTCCTAACCAACCTAGACCTAATTCTTACTAATAGAGAAGAAAGGGGAGTTGAAGTTGCTGGAACCTTGAGTGAAAGTGATCATGTCATGCTGGAATTCAACAAAATGCAAACACAAGCAATAGAAAATAATCCAACTAATGTCTTAAACTTTAAAAGAGCTGATTTTAACAAACTCAGAGAGAGCATTCCTGTTTTGTTGTGTTTTCTTCTCATTCATAAGTTATTACAGTACTGTATTTCTTTCAGTATATATACTTAGGTTTTTGTGTGAAAAGGTTTCCTGTGAGCCATTAACAAATAGTTGAAAGTTTTGCAAATTCCTTATGGATCTTGTTCTGGATTTAAAGATATAACCCACAAGCAAAGGATGTGAAGAAAACAGCAATATATCTGTCAGTAAAAACAGTTGATGAAATTGGCATTTTGTATGTTTTTGCTGGAATGAAAGAAAATGTGTTCTCACATCTACTTCACCTCTCTTTCTTCCCCAGCCCACCTGGTATGTACTCTCTGATTTTTTTTAAAAAAAAAGACTAGTCACATTGGCTAGCAGCTAGATTTTAACACTGGATTTCCTCTTAACAGAAGGATAGAAGAGAAACAGTTTGAGCATGCCGACTTGCTGCATGTGGAGTAACTGATGGTTTGGGCATGGAATGAAATGGCATCTCTGTCTTATTTGAATTGAGCTTGTTTTAATCATGATAGCTTCCTGAGAAACAGAATTGCTGACTGGAGTCATATTTCGTAGTACAGATAGACAGCAACTCTGATCTACATAAAAGTGAGCAAAATGAAAGTGGAGATTTTTTTACAATCAAAATTGGCTAAAGGAATGAAAGGAAATTGCCAATAGTTGCCAGTAGGTAAGATGACATAAATGTAAAAAAGATGTTGTGTAACTGAAATAACTAAAATAGATGATATTGAATTACAAAATGAATCTTAAATAAAGACAGTTGAGGCCTAACATTGTTAAAATTTACGTAACTGGATAGGTATATATATAAAAAATATCTCTTAAAGCCAACTCAGCCTATTCTAAGGATAGGCAACCTGATTTCTCTTAGATATTTTGGATTATGTCGTCCTAAATTTTCTTCCATTAGCTATGTCAGCCCCATCAGATAGATTTGATCAGGAAATCAATACTGCTAAAGCTTTGATAGTTCTCAGGAGGGTTTGCAATGAGACATTAACATGTTCCAATTAACATAATTACAATTCTTCACAAACTGGGTATCCTGATTTACATGTGTTCAAATAACAATTTGCAGTTTTGATAAAAAGAGTTTGAGGGTGAATAATCTATAGTGAAGAGATTTGTATTGCTGAGTGAAAAATATAAAGATATCAAATTTACTATTTAAAATAATAAATGTTCTAAATTTAAAAAATAAGTTTCAAACAGATTTTATACAGCAGCTTACAACAGGCCCCCCAAAAGACAAGTTTGAGACCATGAAAATTGTGTCCACCAAAATCCAAAGAACATTATAATGAAAGAAAAAATAACAATAATAAAAATAACAAATAGAAATGAAAGAAAAAAAAATAACAATAGTTATAGCTGAAGATAGCTGAAGATCAATCAGATGAAAAGTTCCACTCATCAAAATTGTACATGTGGCAATATCTAACTGGCATTGGCTGAGCTTGGAAAGCTAATCAAAACTGGACTTAATATTGCTTGTATGCGAGTTGGAAATCCCAAGGATGGGCTGGGGGTTCAAAAAACAATGAAGACATTCTTGAAAAGGCAATAGAAAGCTCTTCCATAATTATTGCCAAGATAATAACAAGGTTATGTCTTTGACGTTACTACAAGGAGTTGAGATTGACTTTTTCTCAATGCTTTCTCATCCAGACATCTTTCATTTTGAAACTAAAGGCATTATTTCATCTGTTTCTATATAAAGAAAAGGATTCCTTAAAATGAGAGTCTAAAACTTATCTATCTAAAACACTGCCTATAATGATTAAAAATTGCTTGAACAATTTTGTGAAAATTCTCTGTGGGTTTCTTGTTCTTTAAAAATGGTTTAATTTCTTGATCAGAAATTCTGAAAGTATTTTGAAAACACTGCCATGCTATTCAGTCCTCAATATATTAGGGCTTTGATTAAGGTTCTCTTTTTAAAATTTTACTGAGATATACAGAATTCAAGTGAATATTAAAAAATTTAAAATCTGACAACAAATATTGCATAAAACCATATGTCCACAACTGGATTAATTTTTGTTATTTTATTATTATTCGCATCAACATTTTAAAGCATTGGCTTTTCTTGTTAATACCAGTGGTGGGATTCATTTTTTTTTATTACTGGTTCTGTGGGCGTGGCTTGATGGGCATGGCAGGGAAGGATTCTGTAAAATCTCCAGTCAGAGATGGTATTTTCCAGTTCTCTGAACTACTCAAAATTTCTGCTACCAGTTCTCCAGAACTAGTCAGAACCTGCTGAATACCACCTCTGGTTAATACACATATATTTTCTATGTCTGCAGTATGTGCCAAGCAACTAACTAATCAGTAGATTACAGTCAGGGTTTTGTTTTATAAGAAAAATAGCATTTTTCAAAAACAGTGTTAGAAGCCATGAAAACAGTTTACCTTCTGCTTAGGACATTTTAATATAACTATATTGAGGAGGTATAAAAAAAAAATCTGTTTTTCATGCAAGTAGATCTTCAATGGCCAGTAGATAATCCTCTGTAAAAAGGGGACATAAAACTCTGAGAGTTCTTTTGACAGAAAGTAATGTATTACTTTACATATTACATAGTAATAATAAAAATAAAAATTATGTCCTTAATTGAAGAGCTACTGCATTTCAACTCATTTGAAATAAATTGGTTGCTTTCCAATCCCTTAGAATATTGGAAAGAAACCATACAGAGATGTTTCGGATACTGTCTTCTGTTATCAGGCAGTCAGCAAGTAGGATAACTGTTAGGAATATAAGTCACCTAACAGTTGGGTTGAAAATATATAAACCAGGTTAGACATTTTAATATTGTCTCTTTAAGGGAATGCTAAAATTATAATTGGGTGTGGTTCCTCAAACGGCCATAAGATGGAGCCAGAAACCTGGCTTCCCAGAGTGTTGCTAGTTGCTAGTTGGTTGATGTTCACTGTTTTTGGTTCCTGCATTTCCCTATTGACTGATACTGATAATCGTTATTCTTGGATTTGATGTAAGTCTGTTACTTAACTGTGTATGATACTGGACTTTGTTATTTGGATTATCCCTGGACTGAAAACTGACTGCTATAACCATGTATGACTTGGACTGCTTGTTGGACTTTGCTTAACCATTTACTGGAAGTAAAAACCTACATTTTACTATGCAGTGTATCTGTGTGCTGGTTGTGTGTTATTCCTCACCACTCTCACTAAGTCTCCCTGTGTGCGCTCATTCTCCTAACTGGGAATTACCTCAACAATAACTCTGAAAACAAAACAGATCAAATTTTATGTGAAGGGGAAAAGTTGGCGAAGAAACTTTGAATTTTAAAATGGATCAAATTTATTTGGAGGCATTGGGGGAGAAAATTCAGAAGCATATCCCAATAATAATTTATGGCTCTGTGCCTTCTGTAAATCCAGCTATTGGATGAGTTCATGTTTCAGTACACTTTGTGAAATTGGAAAATGAATTACAAGCTTTTTAACAGTAATTGTAAAACTTGTGATTCTCACACCAGAGATGATTACTACATAAACATACATTTGGTTTCAAGGCAACAAAGAGGCAAGCCAATAATCCATTGATTTAAATCATGCTAAGAAAAGCAGTTAAAATTTCAGAAGAAATTTCCTACATCTTTGCACTTGCAGTAAGCAATTGTTACATGTGAAGTTCCTTTCTTGTTTAAATCTGACAAATTGTATTTAGTTAAATCAAATGGAAGAATCAAGATTTACTACACACCTATATTGGGAGCTAGCCAATGCCCAGGTTAAACATATGATATATTGTAGGCTTCTATTGCTAAATTAATGAGCTCTTCTTCATATAAATCTATACCATTGGAATGAATGAATGAATGAATGAATATAACTTTATTACGGTCTTAGACCAGCAATAGACATCATTATTTACAATATACAAAAAAAATACTGACACATTATAATATATTAATAGTGGATAAAAACATCTGTTAAGAAAACACATGTTCTCAAACAGTTAGGGGCCCTCCCTGGTTTATAGAAAATAGCTTGACCCCCTCTTCCCTGTGGCAGCGCCTCAAATATTGGAAGACCGCTATCATGTCTCCCCTGGTCCTTCTCTTTACTAGACTAGCCAAGCCCAGTTCCTGCAACCATTCGTTGTATGTTTTAGCCTCCAGTCCCCTAATCATCCTGATTGCTCTTCTCTGTACTATTTCTAGAGTCTCAACATCTTTTTTATAATGTGGTGACCAAAACTGGATGCAGTACTCTAGGTGTGGTCTTACTAAGGCTTTATAGAGTGGTATTAGTACTTCCCTTGATCTTGATTTTATCCCTCTGTTAATACAATTTAGGATTGCATTAGCTTTTTTGGCTGCTGCTCCACACTGCTGGCTCATATTTAGCTGGTTGTCCACTAAGACTCCAAGATCCCTCTCACAGTTACTGATATTGAGCCTGGTTTCACCCAGTCTATATGTGTACTTTTGGTTTTTCTTGCCTAAGTGTAGGACTTTACTTTTCTCTACATTGAATTTCATTTTGTTAGATACGGCCCAGTGTTCTAGTCTGTCAAGATCCATCTGGATCTTGAGCCTATCTTCTTGGGTGTTAGCTATTCCTGCCAGCTTAGTATCATCTGCAAATTTGGTAAGTTCCCCTTCTATTCCCTCATCTAAGTCGTTAATGAAGATATTAAAGAGTACTAGTCCTAAGATGGAACCTTGTGACACCCCACTGCTTACTTCCCTCCATGTAGACTTAGACCCAAGGACTACTCGTTGAGTATGGTTTGCCAGCCAGTTGCGAGTCCATCTAGTGGTGGTGCTATCTATTCCACTTTTTTCTAGCTTACTAAGAAGTAGGTTGTGGTCTACTTTGTCAAATGCTTTGCTGAAATCTAAATATATTATGTCCACAGTATTTTGCTGGTCCA
The DNA here is from genome assembly GCF_900518735.1 of Pseudonaja textilis. Next base: position 1,972,871 of record NW_020769346.1, on the reverse strand, counting down.
CTAATTTAGTCACTGTGTTGAAGAATGAAATAAGATTGGTTTGGCATGATCTGTTCTTAACAAACCAATGCTGACTGATAGTTATTACTTTACTTGTTTCCAGATGTTAGCAGATTTGTTTATTATCTTTTCCAGTATCTTCCTGGGTATTGATGTTAGGCTGATTGGTCTGTAGTTTCCTGGATCTGTTTCTGTTTTTTTCCTTTTTTGAAGATGGGAACCACATCAGCTCTTTTCCAGTCCTCTGGTAGTTTCCCGGTGCTCCAGGATTTTTGAAAGATATGGTGCAGTGGTTCTGAGATGACCTCTGCCCGCTCCTTTAAAATTCCCCGGTGATTTGTTTTCATCAAGATCAGATAGGTGTTCTCTTACTATTTTTTTTGCTTATTTTAACTTTTACTTCTGGTCTGTCTTTTACAGTTATGTTTTTGGTGGGTTGAGCTATAGTTTCTTTTTGCATGAAGACGGATGCAAAGAATGAGTTAAGCAGTTCTGCTTTCTCTCTGTTGCCTATTACTTCCTTGCCATCTTCTCTCTTTAGTGGACTGACTGCTTCCTTGATTTTTTCTTGTTATTTATATGTTGGAAGAATTTTTTTTTATTATTATCTTTGACTTTTGTTGCAAGTCTTTGTTCGCCTTTGCTATCCTGACTTCATCTTTGCAGATTCTGGCTATCTGCTGATATTCTGCCTTAGTTGTATGTCCTTCTTTCCATTTTTTTGTGCTTGTCCTCTTTTTTCTTTCAATTTTCCAGAGAGATCTTTGTGCAGCCATGCTGGTTTCTTCCTGGATTTCTGGTTTTTCTTTCTCAGTGGTATTGTGCTGGTCTGGGCTTCTATGATCATACTTTTTAGAGTTTCCCAAGATTCTTGAATTGTTTTCCCCTTTAGGATTTTTATCCATGGAATCTTTCCCAAGTTCTCTCTGACTTTATTGAAATCAGCTTTTTTAAAATCCAAGACTCTGGTGTCATTATGTTCTGTTGCTTGTGTTTGTGTTATGTTGAATTCTAGTATGGCATGGTCACTCTCACCCAAGGTTCCTGCAGTTTCAATTCCCTCTACCACTTTTTCTCTGTTTGTAAGAATTAAGTCCAGTATGGCTGTTCTTCTAGTTTCACACTCTACCTTTTGGACAACAAAGTTGTCAGCTAGGTTGGTTAGGAACTTATTTGATTTCTCACTTGTTGCAGAATTAGTTTTCCAATTGATATCAGGATAATTGAAGTCTCCCGTTATGATTGTTGTGTGTTTCTTGCATATGTTTGTTAGTTGGCTGGCAAAAAGGATATCTATATTTTCTGCTTGATTGGGTGGCCTATAATATACATCTATGGCCATGTTATTCTTTTTTTTTTTATATTGACCCATATGCATTCTAGGAGGTTTTCATCTTTGGTTTCATACATTTCTGTAGCAATATAGTGGTCCTTTACATACAGTGCAACTCCACCTCCTATTTTATGGGGTCTGGTTTTTTTGAATAGTTTGTATCTTTCTACCAGTATGTTCCAGACATGGGTTTCATCCCACCAAGTTTCTGTTATTCCAACTATATCAAATATTTACCTTCATGTATTCTTAATTCGAGTTCACCCTGTTTGTTCCCCAGACTTTGTGCATTTGTATATAGGCACTTGAGATCTTTATGTCTGACACTGTGTTTACTGTCTCCACAACAGAAACAGGAGAAGGAAAGAGGCAGGCAACGGAAGAGATGAAACACACTAGACAGTGACCATCAGACACTCCAACACAACAAACACCAGGAAAGTATATGTCCAGGTCACCATAGAAGGCCAACCTTGCCAGATGGAAGTGCTGAAGGGGTGCGTACTATGGGGGGAATCCGGTGGTCATACTGGACGTTTTAAGGAAAAGCATACTAGAAATGTTACATGAGGGACACCTGGGTATTGTAAAAATGAAATCCCTGGCAAGGAGTTATGTATGGTGGCCAGGGATGGATAAGGAAATAGGGGACTGGGTATCAATGTGTAAACGCTGCCAGGAATCTAGGCCAACACCCCCACAGCACCAAAACACGAATGGGAAACACCAAGAGGACCATGGTCAAGATTGCACATTGATTTTGTGGGCCCAACCAAAGGATACACATTTCTAATAGTCATAGATGCTTACTCTAAATTGCTAGAGGTAAACATCATGCACTCCACCACAACAGAAGCCATCATTAGACAGCTCAGGAAACTTTTTGCAACACGTGGATTGCCGGATTTAATTGTATCCGACAATGGGCCACAATTCACGGCAACAACATTTGAGTGATTTCTAGCACATGAGATAAAGCATGCACTAACAGCACCAGGACACCCATCCACAAATGGACAGGTGGAACTCATAGTACGTTACACGAAGGAAACATTACAAAAGCTGGGGCCTGGGGACACACAAGAAAAGATAGATAAACTACTAAGCATACAGCACATGACACCCAGTGCCACAATAAATAAAAGTCCAGTGGAGTTACTAATGGGGAGGAAACTAAGATCACACCGAGACAGACTACACCCCACATATAGCCCAGACAAACCAGCAGACTCCTCCAGTAATTGCAACACATTTCAAACAGGGGACCCAGTATATGCAAAAAATCTTATGGGGGAACCATTGTGGATACCGGTGAAGGTGACCCAGATAACTGGACCCCGTTCGTACAGGGTAGACACCACGGATGGGAGGAGCTGGAAGAGGCACATAGACCAACTCAAATGTACAATTACGAAGGGTGACTCAAACTGACCCATGGAAGAGGGGTGAGACCCCTCAAACAAACAAAACAAATCCAGAGAAGAAGGGGGAGACCCGTCAAACATGACCATGGGGAGGGGGGAGACCCCTCAAGCAAACAAAACACAACCAGAGAAGAGGGGGGAGACTCCTCAAACAGACAAAACACAAGTAGAGAGGGAGGGGGAGACCCTCCATGAGCAAGAAAAACAACAGAACAAACCCTGACAACTACACAAAAACCACTAATAATATTAGTCCCAGTCGGAAAATGCAGACATGTACCTGAGACCAGGGAAGAAGGCAGATCAGGGAGACAGGAACAGGTCCAGAAGGATGGTGGGAAAGCAGCCCCTGGCAGGAGCGGCCAGGCCAAATCAACTGGCCAAGCAATGCCCGGCAGGAGCGGCATGGCCACCTCAACATTCCAGGAGGTTTCAAGAAGACGGATGGGAGGAACAACAGATCTGTCCAAACAGTCCAGAAGCCAAACCACGACTGAGCTGTGCAGGTCCAGTCAGACCCATAAAAGCCCCGCCTACCTATGTGATTACGTATGGTAGGCGAGGCTCAGATTGGTTGGACCAGACCAGGTGGGGAAGGGTGTTATGTATTAACATGCTTACCTGCAATTGGTCGGTCCATGGCAGCAGGAAATTTGAAGAGCCATCACTGGCCACAGCTGCAAGCAGCCCGACTGTAAAAGGGCTGCCACAGTTTCTTTGGCGCTCAGTCCTAGAAGGAAGTAAAGAAAACTGATTATCATGCTGGTGTCCTGAGTCTCATTCCCGCGATTTAACAATACACATTTAAATTGCAGGGCTGTATTAACTAGTATCACAATACCCCCTTTAGCTCTCCCACCCACCTTACTTGAGGCAGCCAGGATAGAGTTGGTTCCAATAACCATCTAACTGTATCTCTGTGGGGGTCCAGGTTTCCTGTAAGAAGAGGATGTCAAATTGTGCTATGTAGTCAAAAAAGAGTTGGTCTTTTGATGAGACAGTTCAGCCCTCTATATTCCAGGTTATAATGGAGAGAGGATCATCTTTTGCTGCTCATCAGGAAATTTGATTCATACAAAGGGAAGTTGTAGGGTTGTTGCAATGGACTGAGAGGTCGTCGTGCATGAAATTGGTTTTCTCTAAAAGGAGGGGAGACCCTTCTGAATCCTGTGTAGATTCCTGAGAAAATTGTTCAGGATAAGGAGTTTTAGCACCACTTAGCAGAGCTTGCCATTCCTGTGCTTCTTCTCTAGGTGTAGGGCAAGGGGTTATTAGGTCATGCTTCATTCAACCTTGAGACAATGATACTGTCATGGGAACTCTCCCAATCTCTTGTTGTGGTGCTGAAGGTGTCATAGGTTATTCAGGTAAGGATGGAGCCTCTAGTGGTCCCTGTGTATCTTGGCTTCTGTTTTCCATCTCATATTTGTGCAGTCCCTTGCCCTCTGGGGAAGAAGTAAGAGGTTCAATTATTGGGGAGACCAGATCTATAAGTGGTTCAGCAGTGTCCATTGTGACCAACAAGGATTTCTTTAAATTTTCTAGCTTTAATAATATGTTATCTTGTTCTTTTCCCGGGAGAGCTCCAAAAGCATTAATGAGGCCCGTTTCTGTGCTGTTAAGTAGATCTTCACTGACAAAGGCTGGCTGGCTCCCACTTTCTTTCTCTCTTTTTTTTAGGTTGAGAATGCAGAAGAGACAGCAGCTATGGGAGCTTGCTAGTTAACAATTACAGTTTTAATCTTTTCCTCACAGAAAACTCTGGTGGGAAAAATTTGGAAGGAGGCTAGATGTGCCTTCATCTTAAACAGCATCAGTGGTATGGTAGGCTGCTTGAAAGACAGGAGTATCCGCTTCCAACTTGGGAACTCAGGAAGCCACTCTACAGCACGAAGATAAATCTGCCCCCGATGTCAGTGAAGAAGCTGACTTAGGGAATTTAGTATAGCACTCTTAGTAATCCAGCGTCCATAATTAAGTCTGTTCATATGGATTCTCAAAGCAATCTGTTGTGTTTGCAATGAGCGATGAGATTGTAAGGGAAATGCTTTCCTGGCTTCCAATGAAACTTCTCTATTGATACCTCCTCCTCTTGTTGCCTTGTCTGGAGAAGGGCTGTTTTTCTGAGAGGGCTGCCACTTTTTAACAGGTTTTTTAACTGTTTCCCTGGGTCTTTGCTCTTTTTCTTCTTCCATATCCTGAGTATGGGATTTACCTGGGTCTGCTGTAAGCACCTTGGTGATGGGGTCTGTAGCCCGATGCTATGCTTGCAGAAAGACAGAGATATCTTTTCTTATGTGTCTCTATATTGTGTTGGATGGTTATTAATTGTTCAAATATTGAGACAATTGTTTGCGCTGTGAGAAGGCATTGTTTTGCCATAAACTCTGTTGTATTCTCCCTGGGTAAGTTCTCTTCACTTTGAGTTAGATTATTGTTACTCTTTTTAGTCTTTATCACAGTCTCCATATCAGCTGTAACTAGCTTAGTTGTTTGTGAAAAAATCTGGCAGTCATTTTGGTCCTCCCCCACTAGATCGGGAAAGTCTAATATCTGCTGTTTTGTCAGATCTTTTTGCAGGTCCCATTCTCACTTCTCAAGATTATGGGAAATGGAGGGAGGTTAGTTTTATTTACAGATCTCTTGCCAGGAAAGTGCTCCTCAATTCTTGGTTGTTTTGCAGTCTTCACTGGTGGGAGGGATCCTGGGTGCTTCTTTCTTTTCCCCATGCCTTGTTAGTCTTCAATAAAACAAAAACTTTGGTCTGTATTGTGGTCTATGCTGTTATCTTCTCCGGGAAATATTATTTAAATAAAAAGGATCCAGTGGGAGTATAAAAATTGATAAAATAAAATAAAACCAAGAGGAGCTGCTGCAGCATGTTCCAGCAGCTGGCTTCCCCTCTGGGTTCCTGCCATTGGAAATCTGACTCTAGTTATTAAAATAAGCCCTTTACATATACAGCACCATTATTAATTTACTGTAGCATTTATTGGAAACATGTCCAGCCTTGGTTCAGTTTTTGTTTTGGATAATGATAACACATTATCTAATGTGCACAATATATTGATCTGTAATCCAAAGACAACTCAAACCCCAAATCAGAAAAAGTTAGAATTTAATGTTGTGTGCTACAAATGCTAGATCTTTAATTGATGTATTTAAGCTTTTTGTGTGAACATAGCCCTTCATATCAGCCTCATTAAAGTAATTTTAAAACCCTTTGATAACTAAATAAAAAAAGTCTAGTCACCCAAAATGTAAAACTTAATGTAAATGTAAATCAAGGAGAAAAGCAAACTAGTACTAAGGTGAAATTTCTTGACAGTTGGAACAATTAATCAGTGGGACAACTTCCGTCCAGAAATTCTGGATGCCCCAACACTGGAGGTTTTTTAAAGAAGAGATTGGACAATCATTTTTCTGAAATGATTTAAGTTTCCCTGCTTGAGCAGGAGGTTGGATTAGAAGACTTCCAAGTTCTCTTCCAATTATTATTCTGTTATTCCAATTATAGGACTGCCAAAGCTATATTTTCTCTTGACTGCCTCTTCTTTCACTGCCCAGTTTCCTGCTCCATCTTCACTTGCCAGCATCACCTCCCTGCTGCTATTTCTACTTGCCTGGAGAGAGACTGGTATCACCCCAGCAACAGCAGCACATGCTCTGAGGCGGAAGAACTGGTGAAAGCTTCCAAATCTGAGCAGAAAAGGTTTGGAGTTCTAACTAGGCAACCTGGTCCTACTTTTCCTGGATATCAGACCTCCCAGTAGTTAATCAAGAGCCTGACAGAAAAATCCTAATGTAGATTTACAATTCAAAAGATAATGTAGCTTTTATAAAAGAATTCAGCCACTGCTGTGTTTCAAATGCAAGCCCTTTTTATAATAAAAATCAAGGTTCTAATTCTTGTACCTATTTCTTCTGCCTGTGCAGTGCAAGGTCTATAGTTACTCTCTTTGGGGAGGATCTTCGTCTATACATTGTTTAAGTAACCAATTTGACTGGTATCAGACTGTTTACTTATGAACTTCTGAGAATTGTCTATCATACAAGGAGACCTGCCAGGTCAAGGCAAAATGAATTTTAAGGCTGCTACCTACCGCTAAACTTCTCTTCTTTCTGGTGTACATTCTGTGGCCAGCCTCCACATCTTTTAAGAGCTCAATGTCCTGATATTGCAACATCAGTGCTAGAATGTACCACCTGTCTATATAAAATGAAAATATGTGATGAT
>NW_020769346.1:1935858-1955844 GCF_900518735.1 Pseudonaja textilis | reverse complement strand
CGGCTGCCGGGGCTAACTGGCAGTCAGCTGGCGGCAACAGCTGATGCTGTTTGACAGCTCCTTTTATAGCCGGCTGTCAAACGGCATCAGCCAATGGGAGTGATTGGTGCTCCCACCCGGGTGGCGGACCAGAGTGAGGACCGCTGTCAGTCTATGAACACAACACTCCTTTCCCCTGGCCAGGAGCATGCGTAGTCCTGCAGCCGGGTAGGCCGCCTTCGCTCATGGCCAGATCGCCGCAGTCCTAGGGACTCGCTTGCTTGCAAGGAGTCTCTCGCCTCCAGGGTTTCGCTTGAAGCTGTAGGAGCTCAATGTTGGTCCTCTGATGCCCTTGCCCGAGTGTCCGGCTCGCTGCGGGAACGGCTCGGGGTTCGGCGGGTAGACTGGATCGTCTGGCGGGGAACTGTTCGTGACTGCTGGGTAGACTGGTTCGCTCGGTGGGTAGGTTTCAGCATGTGGCTGGTAGACCGGTACGTCTGGTGGCCCCTGGGAGTCAACGGCAGCTCTTTCCCAACGTCTCCTTAACTGGTCGATGTGCCGGTGCCATACTCGACCGTCCTCCAGGAGGCTCCTGTAGGACATGGGCCCTGTAATTGAAACTAATTGCCCTGGCATCCATAGAGGGTTCCCTGCATAATTCCTGGCATAAACCAGGTCTTGCAGGGAGAATCCCCTGGCATGGCTGTCAGAGCCTAGAGGGGTGCCAGGGGCATAATGGGGGTGCAACCTGTCCAGGGTGGTCCTAAGGCGTCTGCCCATTAATAGTTCTGCAGGGGACTTGTTGGTGGTGGTGCATGGAGTAGAATGCTGGGTGAGCAAGTGGACAGTTTGGAGTGCCAATCTGCTTGGCCAAACCTTACCAAGGCCTCCTTTACAGACCTAACAGCCCTCTCAGCCATCCCATTGCTTGCAGGGTGAAAAGGGGCTGTGAGGGCCTGCCTTATGCCCAGGTTGGCTGCGAAAAGTTCAAACTCACAAGAGGTGAACTGGGGGCCATTATCAGATATCAAGGTGTCAGGAAGGCCATGCGTGTCTGGTCAGGGCTCTTGTGACAGCCAGCGTAATTGTGGAGGGAAGCAAGGCTACGTCAATCCATTTAGAGAACGAGTCTACTATGACTAAAAAAGTCCATCCATGCACTGGGCCAGCCAGGTCAATATGCAGCCGGGACCAAGGGGCCCCAGCATCCTCCCACCGGGTTTGGGCAGCTGCTGGTGGTGCTGATCTAGTCGCCTGGCATGGCTGGCACGTGCTTACCCAGCTGGAGATTCGGGCATCCATGCCTGGCCACCACACATAGCTATGGGCCAGAGCCTTCATCCTCACGATGCCAGGGTGGCCTGGCAATTAATTGGCTCTTGTAGTGTAGTGGAGATGACCACTCTTGTCCCACATAGTAAGCAACCCTGTAGTAAAGATAACTCTTGCCTGCGGATCTTGAATGGTATCAATTCAGGGGTGTACTGAATTTCAGGCTAGCCCCTCCCCACCCAGTCCAGGACTTGGGAGATTACCTTGTCCCTTCTGGAGTGGGCAGCAATATCCTCGGCTGAGATGGGCAGGTTGAGTTCGTTGCAATCAAAAATTGCATGGATGGGCAAGGGGTCTTCCACTGGTACCAGTAGAGGGCATCTATCTGCATGGCACAGGTTCTTTCCCGGGCAATGTACCAGCTTATATGAGTAGGTGGCTAGGAACAGGGTCCATCTGGTCATCCGCGGGGATAGTACCTGTGGGGTTTGCTTGTCTCCTGCTAAAAGGCCTAAAAGTGGCTTGTGATCTGTTATAAGCTCAAAGTAATGACCATAAAGGAATTTGTGGAATTTTTTGATAGCAGCAACTGCTGCCAAGGCTTCCTTATCAATTTGACTATAGTTTCTTTCAGCTGCAGAGAAGGTTCTTGAGAAGAAGGCAATTGGGGCCTCAGAGCCATTTGGCAGGCTATGGGGGAAGCGTCTGCAGCCAAAACCAGGGAAAGCTGTTGGTTAAATTGAATTGGCACTGCATTTGAAGTTAGCAGGGATTTGACTGCCTGGAAAGCATTAGCTTCTCTTTGTCCCCAGTGCCAGGGAGCTTTCTTATCTAAGAGTCTATGTAAAGGTTCAGCTATAGATGCCTTGTGAGGAAGGAAAGCTGCGTAGAAATTCAGAAGCCCTAAGAAAGCTTGTAGTTCCATTTTGTTGGAGGGTGTGGGTGCCTCATGGATGGCCCTGACTTTTGATTCTATAGGCTGTATTCCAGAGGCGTCAATTCGATAATCTAGGAAGTCCACTTGCTTAGTGGCAATGGTGCACTTGTCTTTCTTGAGTTTTAACCCATGCTGCCTGAAACGGTCAAGAACTGATCTGATCTAAGTAATAATTGTGTTTTGTTGGTGGCAGAGATCAAAATGTCATCAAAGTATGGGACTACGCCTGGGAGTCCTTGGAGAATCCTCTCCATAAGAGACTGAAAGATCCCAGGAGCCACACTAACTCCAAATTGTAAACGCTTATACCTAAAAGCGCCCCTGTAGGTAACTATTGTTTGCAAATCAGCAGTATGTTTGTCTACAGGAAACTGCTGATATGCTTGTGACATATCTAGCTTTGTGAAAATTGTACCTGGCTCAAAGGAGTGCAACAGGTGTTGGATTATGGGGACTGGGTATGCACTAATTTGGAGGAAATGATTGAGGGACGTTTTATAGTCTGCGCAGATTCGCACGCTGCCGTCTTTTTTAAGAGGGGTGACTATGGGCGTCTCCCTTTTTGCGAAATCTACTTGCTCTAGTACCCCTTGCTTAATTAGCTTGTCTAGTTCCAGATCCAATTTAGGGCAAATGGTAAAAGGGACTCTGCAAGGTTTTAAATGAATGGGGGTAGCTTGTGGGCCTACATCAAATGAGATAGGGGTACCGGAGTAACACCCTAGCTCATCACTAAAAACATCAGCGTAGTCCCTAAATAGGGTATCTACTTCAGTAGTCACAACAGAGTGAATCCCAGTTATACTAAGGCCAAGAGCAGGGAACCAATCTAACCCAAGCAAGCTAGGAAGGACACCATCTACTACCACCAGAGGCAAGTGGCCTCTAAAGTTCTGGAATTGAATTAGGAACTTGCCTTTCCCCAGGACTGGAATGGTCTTCCCCGGATAGTCTCAAAGAGTCAGATGGCAGTTGAGCAGCTTCTTCTTGGACAGTGTAGGGAGCAGCTTCTTCAGGGTGGCCCAAGAGATGATAGAGAGGGCAGACCCGGTGTCCACCTCCATCCGGCAGGGCTTACCTTCTAAAAAGACAAAAATACTTATTTTGTTAGACCCCGGGGTGGTATTGTCTGAGTGGTAACAGGTGTAGCAATCTTCAACTTGCGTTTGGAAGGAGGAAGTGGCTTGCGGTCTTTGTGGGAAGGTTGTTTCAGCTGGGCATACCCTAGCTATGTGGCCTTTTTTCTGGCAGTTCAGGCAGATGGCATTTCTGAATCTGCATGCTGACCTGAGATGTGCCCCCCCCCCCCCACAGCTCAGACAATTGGATTGCTGTCTGGCTGCTGGATTGGTGTTTTTCCTTGGCATCTCTGGAGGGGGTCTTGGTTGTCTGAGACGGTTTACGTCAAGCGGTTCCTCATCTAGGGAAACCTCATCAAAATGAATGGTAGAGCTCCCTTGTTTTATGGGATTCCCTTGAATCTCAGCTGCTGACAGCTCACACAGCTTAGCAGTCTGAGCTTCTTCTATGGCTAAGGCTAGAGTTAAGTCCTTTTTTGCTAGTAATCGCCTCTGGAGCTTTAGGTCTCTAACCCCTCCTACGATTTGATCAAGAAGCATATCTTCCAGGTAATCTCTAAAGCCACAGTGTATGGCAGCTGATCTTAAGGCTGCCATATACTGACTAATGGTCTCCCCCTTGGCCTGAACTCTCCATCTGAAAGCTAGCCTTCTAGCTATTTGAGAGGGCTTGGGGGAGTAATGGTTAGACAGGATTCCCTGCAACTCCTCCCAGGGAATAGCCTTCACAGAGCGCGGGGATACTAGTGCGGAGGCTGTATCAAAAACAGCAGCTCCACAGAAGCTCAGGAAATAGGATCTTTTCCTCAGGTCGGTGGCTTCTGTCAGGTCAATCGCGTTCAGGAAACACTCGAACCGGTTCATGTATGACTCCCATGTCTCAGCCGTCAGCTGGAAAGGAGGGAATGTCGGGTTTGAAGCCATCGTGAAGTGGCAGCGTCAGTCTCCTTAGCTGAGGAAGCTTTAAATTCGTGCTTTTAGAAAAGCGCCTGCGGCTGCGCCTATCAGGCAGCATCTGACTCCTCAGCTGGGGAGTTTTGAACTTCGCGCTTGTGGAGAAGCGTCAGCGGCGGTGACGTTATTCAGCTCGAGATGGCTTCAGCTCTTTTTGACAGTGACTGTGCTCAACTGTCCTTGCCTGGTTGTCTCTTATTTGTATCCCACCTTCGTCGCCAGTGTTGTAGAGCGGTGGCAGATACTGAAACGGACACAGGCTCCACTTTTTAAAAGGCTTTATTCGCTTGAATAAAGGGTTGCTGCGGCTGCTGGGGCTAACTGGCAGTCAGCTGGCGGCAACAGCTGATGCCGTTTGACAGCTCCTTTTATAGCCGGCTGTCAAACAGCATCAGCCAACGGGAGCGGTCGACGCTCCCGCCTGAGCGGCGGACCAGAGTAAGGACCGCCGTCGGTCTATGAACACAACAACCCCAATCTTTCCACAGGGGAAGGGAAGGTTTTATTGGTGCAGGAGCATTCCTCGGCACACCCCTCACCGCCCATCTCTGCCTGTTTGTGGCAGAGCAACTACACCCTCTCTGGGCAGTAAAATCAATTTTTATTCCTTTGCTAAAGTTGCTGTTTCCTTCTTCACATGGCTTCACCCAGTAGCCGAGAGGGAGAGGAAGAAGGGGGCAGCAGCATCCACTAGCATTGTCTGTGGAGCTAGCAGGAGCAGCAGCACACAGAAATGCTGCTGCCTTCTCCCTCTCCCTCTCAGCTGCTGTGTGAAGAAAGGAATGCCAACTTTAGCAAAGGTATAAGAGAAGGAAAGGGAGAAGTTGCTTGATATAACACACCCCCAGGGACCCCAAAGGCTAACTGGCAGAGCTTGCTCTTTCCACAGGGGAAAGGAAGGTTTTATCAGTGCAGGAGCATCGCTCGGGCATACCCCTCACCACCTGTCTCTGCCCGTTTGTGGCAGAGCAACTTCTCCCTCACTGGGCATTAGCAAGGGGAAGCAGTAAAATCAGTTTTTATTCCTTTGCTAAAGTTGTCATTTCTTTCTTCGCATGGCTTCAGCAGCCAAGATGGAGAGGGAGAGGGAGAAGTGGCTGAAGTATCCCTAACATTTTCTCTGCAGTGCAACAACCAGCTGCTTTTTTGAGATTCGGCATCCTTTGCAGGCAGTTTAGTGCCAGCCACGGCCCCCTTCATGTTGGCTCAGGAAGGAGGGGAATCAGGAGGAGCAACCACTGCCACCTACCCTGACCCTCGAACTAGAGCATTCCATATTCCCTCTCTGATGTAGGGATTCAATTCGGCTCTGCCTGATCCTGGTGAATCTTGGGTTTCCTACTGAAATCCTTGCCCCCGTCTCAGCTTTTAGACCAAAAAGGGGCTAGGAGGACTCTGCTTCCCTCTACAAAGTAAGGATACTCCCTCCAAGGGAATTTCGCTCTCAGTTTACAGACTAAAAAAGAGTCCAGCAGGACTCTACTGCTCACCACAGTAAGAATGGGCACTGCTTCCCTGGCCATTTTCCTTTTCTTTTCCCCACCCCAGTTTTCAGACTTACTAAAGTCCTGGGGGACCTCTGCTTGCTTCCCAAAGGTAAGGACCCCCCTCCTTTTAGAGCTTTTCTCAGTGATTTCCCGGTTGGTCACCCCAGTTCAATTCTGTCATTCACTTTTCCATTCCATTTCACATACTCTCTCATTTCCCTAATAGAAGGTTCTGTGCTCTGAAAATGCCAAACAGAACCTTTTTGGGTAAGTGCATAAGTCAGGAGATGAGTAAGGAACTTTATACTACCAAAATGAGGATAAAAAAAATAATTATTATGAAAAGCTGCATGAGCAGGGAAAAATTTCAGAAGAGAAAATTAAATAATATTTGGAAAAAACAGAATTACCTAAAGTACCAGAAAAAGTAAAAACTATGTTAAATGAATGAATATCAATGATGGAATTATCAGAAGCAACCAAGAGACAAACTAATAATAAAACACCAGGACCAGATGGACTGCAGGCAGAATTTTACAAATTTTAACAAGATACTTAAGCCCATCAATGTTGGAAGTTATAATGAAGTACTGACTTATGTGAAAGGTACCAAATTAATGGATGGAAGCAAATATTACTTTGATTCCAAAAGAAGACTCAGATTTAATGCAGATAAAAAACTATAGGCCCATATCTTTACTGAACACTGACTATAAAATATATGCTTCAATAATGGCAGAGAGACTAAAAAGATTTCTAAATGAATTTATATATTCAGATCAAAGTGACTTTTTGCCTAAGAGACAGATTAAAAACAATATGAAAATAATTTTAAATCCATTGGAATTCTATGAAGCACATCTTGGGAAACAAATAGTATTGATCTTCTTAGATGTGCATAAAGCATTTAACAATGTAGATTGGAAATTTATGTTATTACAATTAAAATATATGGATTTTGGTGGAAGATTTATTAACTTAAAGTCAATATATCATAAACAAACTGCAAATGTGATAATAAATGGAAATATGGCAGAGAATTTTAATATAAAAAGGCACAAACCAAGGATGTCCATTATCTCCTTTACTATTCATATTGACATTGGAAGTGCTAAATAGAAACATTAAACAAGACATAGAAATTAAAGGTATGGAAATAAAAAAGGAACAATATAAATTACAGACATTTGCAGATGATTTGATCTTTATCTTGGAAGACCAACAAGAAAATGAACTTAAACTAATTAGGAAAATAGGAAAATATGGTGAAGTTACAGAACTGCAAATAAATAAAGAAAAAAACAAAATAATACAGAAAAAAGAACTAATGAGGAAAATAGGTATACAGACAGCCAAGAAAGTTATTATAAATTGATACAACAAATTAAAACAGATTTGGAGAAGTGGAAAAATCTACAACTATCATTGATGGGAAGAGTAGCCACAAATAAAAATGAATATCCTGTCAAAATTTCTACATTTATCCCAGACAAAACCAATAAAACTGGAGAAAACATATTTTGAAGAATTAAATAAAACAATATTAAAATATATTTGGCAAGGGAAAAAAGCAAGGATAAATTTGAAATGTTGCAAGATTCTAAAAATTTTGGCTATTTGATTGAGTTAGATCAATTGCAGAAATTATGGGATAGAAATAATGTCTACTGCATACAAAGAAAATATTTATAAAATGTTTTATAGATAGCATTTTCCGCCTTCAAAGTTAGCAAAGATGTTTAAACATAAATCTGCAAAATGCTGGAAATGTCACCAGATATCTGGTTCATATTATCATATGTGGTGGACATGCCAAAAAGCGAAAAAATGTTGCATAAAAATACATACATGGCTTGAAAAAAAATGATAAAACAACATATAGATTTGAAACTAGAGAGATTTTTGTTGGGCATGCTACTAGACAGGTATAACAAAGGGAATGTATATATAATTTTACATGTATTGACTGCAGCGAGAATAATATTTGCACAATGGAAACGTGAAGAGATCCCAACAGATGAAGATGTGATTAGAAAAATATTAGAAAGTGCAGAACTGGATAATTTATCAATGGCTAACACAATTAAAAAAAAGAAAGAAACTAATTTTTTTTTTTTTAACTTGGGACTTATTTTATCAATAGCTAGCAGACAAAAACAGGAGCTAGAAAAAGAGAAATATATGAAAGGATTAGTGATATAAGGAAGATACATTAACTTGGTTAAACAAATAGCATGATTATTATTGTTATTAACAGTAATATAATTGATATTAGCTCTCTTGGTAGAACACACAGAGGAAGGATACACACACACACACACACACACACAGAGGCATACTCACATTTCCCACACTTTTCTGGCCTATTAAATTAAACTTCAGAAGTACTCCCCTTCTTTCCAAGCAGCCTTTGAGCTCAACACTCAAAACCCCTTTAAGACCTTTGTTCCAAATGGCCAAGGTCCAGGACTACATAGGTCTGCTGCTGACAAGGGTCCATTTGTCAGGTTACCACCTGCTAGGTGCTAAATTGTTGGAAGAAATGTCCATCTGGGTTCAGTTTCAGGTGGGAAGAAAGACACTGGAAACATGGCAACCTCTTGGAAAGATGGTTTTAATAGTGGACAGGACCACATGCCTTGGAGCTCCTGGGCGAAAAGGGAAAGAGATACTGAGACTCCCTGGGTTTTGGCTCTCTCTGGACTTTGAACCTGTTTCCTGTTCCTGTGGCAAGAAATGTATCCTGACTGGTTGTCAGACTCCCATGAGGCCATGCAGGGATAGCTTGGTTGAATCTTGCTGGGTGATGTAATCTTCCCAGGTGCCATGTGATGAGATGGGTAGAGGGCTAATCCTATCATGTCCTGAGGGCTGTCTTAATCCCATCACCCTGGAGCTGCTGGTGAGCAGGGAACTGCAGGAAGCTGCTTTGTCTTTAAAAACATCTCCTTTTCTCATCCAGGGAAATACAATATTCTGCCTTTTTAATATTTCCTATAATATTTCATTTTTCTAGGATACTTTACCCTCATGAAAAATCATTCAAAAATATTACAAAGAGATGTTTAAATCTTAAACTATATTTTTCAAAAAAACAATACAGGTATATTGTTTTCATCTAAGCTCTGAAAATTAGAAAATTTACAACAGAATACTAATTGCTTAGTTTATGATGCCTCTGTTTCTTACTTGCCTTATTCACCATTTTCCAAAAGTCATTTTTCCATAAAATATTGAATAAAAGGTCATATGGGAAACCTAATATTTTACTACCCACAAACAGTTGCCTTGTATTTTGTGGGAACAGCTAGGGAAAATAGATCTAAAATGGACAGAAATTAACAGTAGAAATTAGTTAATGGGAAGACAAAATATTATGTTGTGGCTACCTAAGTAATACTAATACCAATACTAATAATAATAATAATAACCCCTGCATTTTGCAGTTTGTATATGCATTGGTTTTCGTGTTGTTTGCTACACACTTAATTAGAATTCTGGTTTACCCTAAAATCAATTCCTGAAAATTTAATATGTTTATATTAGCTAAATCCGTCAAATCTTTGGCATTTTTAAAAAACAGAAAATCTGTACATTATTTATTTCCATTTTATCCTTTTATTCCTTTTATTCTTTCTTACTGGATGCTTATTTTATCCTTTTATTCATTTTATTCTTTGTTACTGGATGCTTTTTTAAACCTACAACTTAGTGGAACACGTGTTTCTTTTACAAATTGCTTTTTTTCTGTGTAAGCTCTCTAAATATATACTCTATGTTTGTATGCAAAATCATAAATAGTGGTTTACAAATTAGAGAGGCTGGATAAACAGCAACATCAGACTTCACTATGGCTTGGTGAGAAATAAATAAGAGCCATGCCTCCAATTGGGGGGTTAAATAATAAATAAACAAGTTTGTCTCACTGCCTAGGACTAGGTCAAGAGCACACTTTCTGCCAGCAGACTCAAGTGATTGGCCATCTTAGAACCAATACCCTCTTTTCTTCAACTAAAGATGAATGATAAGCCTATCTATGCTGTCGTTAGCTAAACTGAATTGACCAATTCCAGTACATTGTGATTGGGTGTAACAGAATAATATTTATTTATGCTACCAAATATCTACTCTTGCTTGTTTCGTTTTTAATTTTTATTGTCTACATGGGCCAGTGATTCAGGAGACAATACAGGGTATATTAAATTGTAGAAGAGAGGTGGGGGTGTGTGTATTTACACATATATTATAATAAGTCATACTGTGCTCTGTGACTGCCCTGTGTTCCAGTTGTGTCATCATTTCAGCTGTGTTTTATCACATGCATTTAAAAATACAACCTTCTTCATAGAAAATATTTTTCTGGTTTGTTTGCTTTAAGCAAGGTAAAGATTTTCTACAAGTTGTCAGGGTAAACTTTTGATATTAAATTTTCCCTAGTAGAAAAGTAGCCCAGTAAAGCATATGTATTATCCACACATAGCTAGGTGACGGCTTGTTATTTCTCCTTATGCATCTAAACCTGTCTTTTTAAATAATGAATAATGGATTTTATATTTTAAAATGGCATTGCAGAGCTATATTTCTTCTGTATGAGTATAGTTGCATAGTGACAAACTACTTAGGGAGTTTGCCCTGGGGTTCTGTTCAATATAATTTGATGCAAATGAGCTGGCAAAATTTGTCAGCCTTCTTTCTATGCAGTTATAACTCAGCTTTTCTGTAATATTTTCATTTATTCGTACAAAGCTTTAAATATTCCCCAAATAAATGAATCCCATATTACTCCTTGAGAGTCTCATCAGTTTAAATATATGAAAGCTGGCAGGCTGCAGAACAGTCTCAGACATAGTCTTGGGGGTTCCTTCTGATGTTATCTAGACATCCATTGCACAAAATGAAAAGAAGCCCTAATCCAGGGATAGGGCTTGGAGCTGATGAACAGAAGGTTTCCCAAGTACAATGCTTGTCATCTCCAGAGAAGCTGGAAATATTCCTGGTACACTCTGATTCCCATAGGAACTAGAGATACTGCTATTGCAACGAGTTTTATTGTTAGTGTTTAATATATTGATAACATGTTTGATAGAGTCCTGGGTTTTGGAAGGCTTTTTGATCCATGGCCACATCTTTCTGAAAATTTGAGACAGCAATT
Organism: Pseudonaja textilis; assembly: GCF_900518735.1. Next base: position 1,944,984 of record NW_020769346.1, on the reverse strand, counting down.
AATGTTTTTAATCATCTCATATTATTATCTGTAAAGTACCACCCTAATTGCACTTTCCCTCCAAAGTGCAGCTGTATGATTAATCTAGTAATTAATTATTGTAGAAAAGCAAGATATAAATTATAGACTGAATATACTATTTCACTAAAGAGCTGCAATGTTCGCTCTTCCCTGCCCTAAAAACAGGTGAGTGTAAACGCCTTATTATTTATTGACTGTCCATAAAGAATGTTCAAGTGCAAGGTCATTCTATTGCTTTGAAACCAGCTCTAGACTAGGATTTTTCCTCCTTGATTTTCTCCAGCTCTATTGCATTTGCTGGTTTTATTCTTCCTTCTGAAATAACAGGCAATCTGGGTATTTCCTGTTTGAGACTACTTAGAGCTAGATCGGTGCTTAACAGGCAAATCCATATGGATCAGCAGGACTGTGGCCTAGGCACTGCTGCCAGTGGAAATAGAGTTTTTTAAGATCGTTCAGACAGTTTTTGAAGCAATTTGACTGTTGGGCAAACAGTAAAGTGTCTATTATTTCACAGACCCCATCTGTTAACAGCACATTAAAACAGAAAAGGCATAAAGAAGGAAATTCCAGTTCTCACTAGAAGATAAACTGTTGAATTGGCTTTGCAACTTGCTTCACAAATCTATAGCTGTGCTGGAAAAGGTGAAGTGACACATATATAATATATCAAAATCATCTTCTTCTGGATTGCCAACTTTATTTATTTATTTTTGTCAATTACTTACAAGATAATAGGTATAAGTAATAAGTCTTTATTGATTAGCCCTTCGGCCATATCAAAATGCAAAGTTCCAGCAACAATTTGTTACTAAAATTTAATAAAAGCAATTCAAAATGAAATTATTTATAACTATTTATAATGGAACTTGATAAAATACTATTTAAAATGGAACTTGATAAAATTCTATTTAAAATGGAATCTAGACAAAATATGATTTAAGATGAAATAGTAATAAAATACAATCCAAAATAAAATTGTAATAATGTACAATAATTTAAGATATAGATAAAATATAATAACATTATATTTCAGAGTCGCCCTTGCAATCTACCCCAATCAATCCCACATATGCAGATCTCAACTGAATCATTTTCTTTAAATACTGTGCTACTTTAAATGTTATTTTCAAGTTCTGGCCAGACATAAGGTAAGTTATTTTGATATGGCTATCCCAATAGGTCATTCATCTGATATATAGACCAAGATACCTGTCTCTCATCCTCTTATACAGGCAACAGTCAAATAGGATGTGAGTCAGGTCCTCTGCCGCTCCGCAAATGCAGAGACGCTAATTGTACGGTATTGCATGAAATCTCCCGTATCTAACCATTGTGTCAAGCTGTTCAAATCTCGCTCTCATGAATATCTCCCTAAGATGTTTTGGGAGTTGTGACTTCAGGTAGCTATCTACTTGGTATCCATGGTATCCTTCATTAAGCCTGGCAAGTCACTGATGTATAAGTTAAATAATAATGGGGCCAGGATACACCCTTGCTTATCCCTTTATTTGTGCAAATCCTGTTAGTCAGGGCCCCGTTAACCCCATACTGCACCCTCAAACAGGTACTTATATAAAGGGCTTTAATCAAAGCCAGGAGTCTAGGTTCTATTTTAAGAGATGTCAGTTTACTCCATGGTACGTCTCTATTTACCATATCAAATGCTGCTGTAAGGTCTATGAAAGCAGCAAACAGGGGTCTTCTCTTATAGGCATATTTGGCAATTAGATGATTCAAGACAAAGCAGTTATCAATAGTAGATCTGCCTTGTCTAAAACCTGCTTGTTCTTCTGTGAGGATGTTTTTTTCCTCTACGTAGATTTCAATTCTGCTCAAAAGGTACCTAGCATATATTTTTGCTTCAATGTCAATCAGGCTGATGGGCCTATAATTACTAGGATCCTTTTTATTCCCTTTTTTATATATGGAGACAACTATTGCCATCTTCCACCCATCTGGTATATGGCAGGTGTTATTTATGTGTGTAAAAAGGCCTGCTAATACAGGGCCCCACCAAGTGGGAAATTTCTTAAATAGTTCTGCTAGTAGAAAATCCTCTCCTGGGGCTTTATTGCTCTTTAAACTTTTAATGATGGACTGTATCTCCTTTTCTGAAACTGGTGGCCAAGGGTGGTGGGGAAGTTCTAGGGTTTATTAAATCACTGTTTAAAAATAATTTCTTTACCGGTTCGGTAGAGGCAAACAAGCACTGATAATAATTCTCCCAATCCTCAGCAGAGATTGGTATGTCAAACGCAAATCTCCATTCCTTCAGGATACCTGCTGCAGAATGCCAAAATAATACTGAGCTATGACTTCTGGCAGCCAACTCAAGTCCTGACTAGATTGAAATGGCAAAATAAAATTTCTTCAGTGTTATAGTTTTTTTATATTCCCTTCTTGCGTGCAACATCTGTATATAAGCAGTAGGATTCCTCTGGGCAAGCCTCATGGCTGCCTTCAATTTCTTTTTCAGTCGCTGGCAATCCGAATCAAACCAGTGAGGTATACCCACTTGGGCTCTTTTTGTAGCATGTTAGATGTTAGATGTTTCTTCAATATGTTACAAAGATTGGAGAATGCATTGAAGGCTGACAACCAGTCAATAGTAAATGACTAAATTGTTCTAGCCCACTTAATAGCATTCTTTGTTTTAAGCCATTCTAATATTGCCTTAGTATCAACCTTAGCCCAAATTAACCTTTTATTTTGAGTCACTTTTACCTTTTTAGTAAGCCATCTGTCAGCCACGTTATATGGTCTTAAATCTGAGCGGCCTCACAATGTCACACTTATAGGCTGATGGTCGCTATTGTCGCTAAGGTGTACTGTGACCTCCAAGAAGAGGTCAGCCTTATCTCTAGACACACAAAAGAGATCCAGTACATTATTTGAATTAGTTGAGTGATGTGTATAAGGGTATATGTAATTCTTATCCTTAACTCCCAAAATTTGGAGATTACCCTTAAAAATTAAGGAGACTAGGAGCAAAACAGCGGCATTACTTTTACAATCTCTCGAGAGCCACTGAGGATGGTTTTCAAAGAACTCCCCTGGGATTCCCTTCTTCTGGGCAAGCTCATACAAAGAGGGGCCCAGTCTAGCGTTCAGATCTCCTAATAAAACCGCTATGGACTGAGGATACAGTACTGCTATATCTTCTAGGATACTTTCCAAGCACATCCAATATTCGGAATTATAGTGCTGGGATGTGCTTGGGGGAATACACATTTACCAATATTAACTCAAACTGGTCATATTCAAATTTGGCAGCTAGAAAGTGCGGATACTTATCTTTGTTATATAATTTCTCTCCCTGCCATTGCAACTCTTGCTTTATAAGAATGCATAGTCCATCAGAGGGTCTCCCTTTGTTCTTTATTTTTTGGGCTGGGGAGGCCCATCCCTGAAAGCCTGGCAGTTGTACTGGTTCACCCACTTCAGTTTGCCAAGTTTCTTGAAGGGCTATTACGTCAAATCTAGAGAAAATCTCATTAGTCCACTACCAACTATCCCTTTCCAGCCCGCTATGTTCCAGGTCACCAACTGTATAGGGTTCTCAGAAGCAAGTTGATCTGGCTTGGTTAATTGGCTGGATGGTAAAGATGTCAGATGTCAACTTGACATTGGAGCCAGATCAATATCATCTAAGCTTCCCATATAAACACAATTATTGTCTGGGTCAATATTTCTCCTCATGGGTTGCAGAACTTGTTGTTGCTCCTCTATATCTCGGTTGCTAGTATGCCTTTGATCTTGCTCCAAGAATGATTTTTTCCCCAATGGGCAGGTACTCTGGTTTAAATCTATAAACGTAGATTTATGTCCATTTTTTGGAGTGGCATAGCTGAGGATTCATCTTGTACAAAGCTGTTATGGGAGCTTCTAAATCAATTGAAGATGGAAGCTGGATTATCTCCTTAGTGTTTGTCAGCTTAGGGGGCACTGTGTGATGAAGCCCTTTGTCTTTCAGTTGTTTCTCAGAGGTTGGGTCAGTCAGTGCAGTTACCCACAATCAGCCTGTGTGACAGTACCTTCTTTTACTGTTAAGGCAGAGGCAGTTTGTTGATTAAATGCATTGTCAAAAGATTCTGTGGTTAGTGGAGCTAAATTAAATAGAGGCTTTGCTGTAGATTGAGTTGTTGTCAGTGCCTCTTTTAGGTTATCCAATCTTTGAATGATGTTAACTTGCTCAGGTTCTGACAATGCACTGAATAAGTCAATCGACGTTTCTTCTGGCACATCCTCAGCAGTTGCTACAGCTGTGGGTAACACAGTTTGTATATTGCTTCTTTGCCTTCTCGGGGTCAGTTCAGTTGCAGCAGCCTCAGGTTTAGCAATGTGAGAGCTGTTGCAACCCAGATTTAAAGCAACAGTTCCCACTTGGTGATGCTGTTTCAGGAGGGGGTACACTTTTTCTGAGCAAAAAACCTTTATTGGAAATATTGAGAAAGGGCTTCATTCTGAAAAGCATGGAGGGTATTATGGGTTGCTTGAACAATAGGAGAATTCTCATACATTGCATTCTTGCTGGCAGCCACTCTGCATGTAGTAGATCTATCAAAGTGAGTTCACAACAGAGCAGCTGCCTTAGGGACAGCCTAATAGCTTTTCTATTACTCCAACCTCCTCTATTTACTCTCTTGTCATAAATTTGCAAGGTAACCTGCTTAGTTTGCAGTCTGTAGTTATGTTGGTCATCTCTTAGGCCTTTACCTGATTGAGTGTTTTCTCTATATGTGTTCAATTTTGGGGGAGGAAAACGAGGTCCTCCACTAGTTTCATTTTCTGAGTTAGCCATCCCATATCTATCCATGGTTATCCTCCCAAGTCCTTCTATTTGAGCGGCTCCTAAGAAACATTGCAAAAGATTCTTTCAGGCAATCCACCTTATTTATGACAGTTGACAAAATATATATTGAGTTTACAGTTTGAGCTGTAAGCAAACATTGTCTAGAGAGGAAGTCTGTCACATTTTCCTTCTTTAAATTTGTTACATCTCCCCCTTGAGCAAAGAAGGCTGCTACTGGGCTCCAAGAACAGGAGCCACCCTCCAAGAGGGAGGAGGACAGCTCTACACACTGCTTATCTTCCAGTTCGGTTTGTAAGTCGCATTCCAATGAATCACATAAATTAAGTTTGTCTGACAAGGTGTCTGTGAATGAGTTATTCACTGGAACAGACCATTTGTTTGCAAAATAATCTTCCATTTTCCGCTGCTTCAAAGGCTTGGATAAACTCTCTGCTGCAGAGTGCTGTCTCTTCCTTCTTTTCCCCATTCAGGTTTATCAAGAAAGCAGCTGATTGGATATTTATCAATAACTAGAAACCGTCCTGGAATTTGATTTCTTTTTTCTTTGTCCCTTCACAGACAATCCTTCAAAGCTATTTGTTTCCAGGAGGTGATTGGAAACATCAGTTGTTTTCTGGGGCTCCTCCACAAAGCTGTCCACCTTTCAGGTATAAGTAAAAACATAGTTATGGATACATGTATACATATGAGAAAAATAAAAAATAAAAGAAACAATAGGACAGGGATGGTAGGCATGTTGGTCCACTTATGCATGCCCCCAACAGACCTCTTAGGAAAGGGGTGAGGTCAATAGTAGACACTCTAAGGTTAAAGTTTTTGGGGTTTGGGGAAGAAACCACAGAGTCAGGTAGAGTATTCTAAGCATTGACCACTCTGTTGCTGAAGTCGTATTTCCTGCAGTCAAGTTTGGTGCGGTTAACCTTGAGTTTATATCTATTGTTTGTTCTTGTATTGTTATGGTTGAAGCCGAAGTATTCATTGACAGATAGGACACTGCAATGTATGATTTTATATACTATACTTAGATCGGACCAAAGGCGGCATAGTTCTAAGTTTTCTAGGTCTAGAATTTTGAGTCTGGTGGCATAAGGTATTCTGCAACGAGTAGAGGAGTGGAGAATTCTTTCCTACCTGTTAATGAATACTTCAGCTTCAACCATAACAACACAAGAACAAACAATAACTAGACTGTCTACTATTGACCTCACCCCCATTCCTAAGAGGTCTGTAGGGCGTGCATAAGTGCACCAACATGCCTACCATCCCTGTCCTACTGTTTCTTTTTTTTTTTTTTCTTATATGTATCCATGTACTCATAACTATGTTTTTACTTATTCCTATTATTTTGTAAGCAATTGACAAAAATAATAAATAAGTAAATAAATAAAATTAACTGGATAGCTTCACAGAGTGAAGTAGTAGAACTTAAATGAAATTAAGGCAAAGTAAGTGATCATTATATTATGTCTTAATAAGACTGTTGTTACATGTGGAAATAGATGAGGCAGGCAGGGTGGAAGTCTAGACCAGTGATTCTTAAACTGGGCGATATTGCCCCCCGGGGCGATTTTGTTTTTCAGGGGGGCAATGGAATGAAAAGGGGTGATGCAGGGGTGAAGGAACAGAAGGGGGGGAAATATTGGGGTGGTGGAGTGAGAAGTTTTGGGGACACTTTTGAGACTTTTTTGTACAGTGAACTGATATATATCTCTCATACAAAAACATCAGATCACTCACTATTAGTGGATTGAACTATGTTTTAAAATGTTCCTCCAGCTAGCTTCAGTACAGAATGCCGTACATACAGTGGCGTGCCATTGGCCAGAATGGGCAGTGATGGAGGGGTGAGCGCTTCTTTCAAAACATTGCATGCTGAGTGGCTGTCCTCTGTGATGTCAATGTAACTGTTGAAACTAGGTTTATCGACATCCACATGTGTTTTATAGTGTTCCAGTGCAGTCGAAAATTTAATTTGCAGTTAGTGCCTTTCATTTTGAAGACCTCTCAACATGGCCAAGAAGAGGAAGTGTCGCCAATATTTGACAGACTACCTAAAATTGGGATTCATTCCAACTCCTTCCAACATACAGCTTCTGTTTTGTCTTCTTTGTGAGAAAACATTTTCAAATGAAGCGATGAAGCCTTCCCAACTGAAAGACTATTTGGTAAGAATTCATTCGGAGAAAAGCTGACAAACCGGTATCATTTTTCCAATCCTTAAAGGCCAAGTTTGAGGGTCACAGTACTGTTGAGAAGTTATTTGGAAAATCGTCACTCAATGCCGATAAGGGGCTCATTTGTTCCTATGAAGTATCATTATTGATAGCAAAATGTGGCAAACCTCACACTATCGGAGAAACACGGATTTTACCAGCAGTGAAACAGATTGTTGCCACCATGTTGGGGCCCAGTGCAAGCCCTGTCACGCAATCAATTCCTTTGAGCAATGACACCGTATCAAAAGGAATTGATGAAATGGCTGCTGATGTAGAAGAAAGGCTTATTGACTCTTTGAAAAGTACAGAATTCGTGATGCAGATTGATGAGTCAATGATTCATGAAAATGAAGCCTTGTTATTGGCTTATGTCCGTTTCATCAATGGAAATGAAGAGATCAGGGAAGAACTGTTATTTGCTTGAAATTTAGCCCCTGACACAAAAGGTTCTTTGATATTTAAAAAGGTTGAAGAGTTTTTTTAATGAGAAAAATATAGTGGCATTTGCAACCGACAGAGCTGTATCTATGGTTGGACGATATCGCAGATTTCAAGCTCACCTAAAATTGGTTGTACCTGGAGTTATGACTGTCCATTGTGTCGTTCATAGATAGCACCTTCTCTCAAAAAATTTGAATGACCGTTTGCACGAGTCTATAAGTTACGTCATTAACACTGTAAATAAAATTAAGTCGAATGCCTTGAAGTTGAACAACCGACTTTTTCACAAGCTTTGTGAAGAAAATGATAAGGAGTTTGAACGTCTCCTTTTGCACACCGAAGTAAGGCGGCTTTCAAAAGGAAAATGTTTGCAGCGATTCCATTAACTTTTTGACACAGTTGTCGAATTTCTTGAATCCATTGATCCAAGTGTAAGCAGTTCTCTTAAACTTCGACGTCTGGATGTAGCTTATCTCGCTGATGTTTTTGACAAGCTGAATGAAGTGAATGTAAAGTTGCAAGGAGATAAAATCAATTTTCTTAAGGCCAAAGGAATAATCTGCTCATTTATTTCCAAATTGGACCTCCTTGCAAGTGATATGAGTCGCCAGGAGCTGTATCAGTTCCCAAGCCTTGGTAATGAACATCAACTCCAAGCAGAAGATTTGGACGTCTTTTGCTGCTACTTGAAGCAACTAAAAGAAGATATGAAAACCAGATTCTATGATCTAATTAATTAATTTATTTTATTTATTTATTTTGATTTGTCAATCGCTTACAAGATACAGGTATAAAAATAAACATAGTTTTGGATACATGAGATAGATACTTATAACAAAAATAAAAAGAAACAATAGGACAGGGATGGTAGGCACGATTGGTGCACTTATGCCTGCTCCCTACAGACCTCTTGGGAAGGGGGTGAGGTCAATAGTAGACAGTCTAAGGTTAAAGTTTTTGGGGTTTGGGGAAGAAACCACAGAGTCAGGTAGAGTATTCCAGACATTGATCATTCTGTTGCTGAAGTCATACTTTCTGCAGTCAAGTTTGGTGCGGTTAACCTTGAGTTTGTATCTATTGTGTGCTCTTGTATTTTTATGATTGAAGCTGAAGTATTCATTTGTAGGAAGGACATTGCAATGTATGATTTTATATAATATATTTAGATTGAACTGGAGGCGGCGTAGTTCTAGGTTTTCTAGGTCTAGAGTTTCAAGTCTGGTGGCATAAGGTATTCTGCAATGAGTAGAGGAGCGGAGAACTCTTCATGTGAAGTATTTCTGGACTTTTTCAATTGTGTTAATATCAGATACATGATATAGGTTCCAGATTGATCAGCTGTATTCAAGTATAGGTCTAGCAAATATTTTGTATGCTCTAGTTAGTAGTGTGATATTACCAGAGAAGAAGCTACGTAGTATAAGGTTAGCAACTCTTAACGCCTTTTTGGCTATGTAGTTACAGTGGGCTCTAGCACTTAGATCATTAGAGATGAGTACTGACAAAGTTTGGATCCTCAACAAGATCTTGATTATTTAGCTAGTATTTTATTTTCTGATATTTTTTTGCCAATATGTAAGACAGAGCATTTCAAATTCCCAGAGGTTGTGGGAGGAGCTGCTGGCTGCTTGT
>NW_020769346.1:1917749-1935848 GCF_900518735.1 Pseudonaja textilis | reverse complement strand
GGAGGAGCTGCTGGCTGCTTGTGAAGGAAGCAGAGGGTGAGTAGAAAGGAGAAAGATAGTGACCCACATGCTTAACAGCGCACGAATCATGTAACTATAAACCAAAAATACCAATAAGACATTTAGGGTAAGTGCGCTTGAGATTGTGATTTTATTTTATTTCAAAATGACTGGCTTAGTTCTGTGTAATACTTGTTTTACAGCTGTCTTTCTCAGTACTCTTTTCAGATACTTGGATACTGTCCTCTGTAAAAAAAAATATCCAGTCTACATTGACAGATTACCTATCTAGAATCTCTAATCTGTGCTCTCCAAGCAAAAATTAGCTGCCCAATCCAGCCATCTATTGTGCTGCCGTGCTACCAGCCCCCACTACCACAAAGATCCTACAGGAAAAGGGCAGTATGGACAACTGTGGGATCTGGCAGGGTGAGAGCTGTGGACCATAAAAGCAAAGCTTTTCCTGTGTCCCAGCATAGCAGATACAGTGCCCTTGCTGACCTTAATAGGGACACTAAAGTGACAGGTCAAGGTAGTTGTGATAATGATAACTCAAGTAAGCCGGAGATCATGGTCCTAGAAGAAGAACTTACTTAGGAAAGGAGAAAGTGTGAATCAGGTATTACACACCAGTCACACAAGAAGAGCAAAACATCCCAAAAGAGAAGTCACCTTCTGGTTGGGGACTCAATTGTAAGGGATGTAAATTTAGGAAAGGATACAGAGGTTTTGAAAGAGGTCAGGTGTCTACCAGGTGCTACTGCCAGCAGAGACAAGAAGCATATTCTTAAGATAATCAAGAATGCCAGCAAGGACTGTGATGTTGATGCTATTATACATCTTGGTACAAATGATCTATCCCAGAAGGATGTACTTTCTGTTCAGAAAGACTTCCAGAGGTTGGGGTATGAACTTAGTAATATGGGCTGTAGGCTTATCTTTTCAGAGGTTCTACCAGTATACAAGGAACAAAAAGGGAAAGGGCAGCGTGTAGCAGACTTTAATGTGTGGCTAAAAGAGTGATGTCTGCAGATGGTCCAGTGAAAAACTGTACAAAAGAGATGGTTTGCATCCATCAAAGAAAGGGACTGAGTTACTTGGCATTAAATTCACAGATTTCCTGGATGAACATTTAAACTGAACAGTGGGGACAGAGAATTAATGGATTCAGAACATTTCTGTCCCCAGCAACCTAAAACTAATAATGATACCAGTGCATGCAAAATAGATGTTTGTGCAGGTAAGATTATCAACCTTGATGCCAACCAAAACCAAGCATTTAATAGTGAGTGCCATACCATGTTTACTAATCAAACAGGTGGCAAGAAAGTAGGGGCAGACAGGCACAACACAGATTATGTAGACAGTAAACACAGTGTCAGACATAAAGATCTCAAGTGCCTATGTACAAATGCACAAAGTCTGGGGAACAAACAGGATGAACTAGAACTACGAATAGATGAAGGCAAATATGACATAGTTGGAATAACAGAAACTTGGTGGGATGAAACCTTTGACTGGAACATAGTGGTAGAAGGATACAAATTATTCAAAAAACAGCAACAGACCCCATAAAATAGGTGGAGTTGCACTGTATGTAAAGGACCACTATATTGCTACAGAAATGCATGAAACCAAAGATGAAAACCTCCTAGAATGCATATGGGTCAATATAAAAGAAAAAAAGAATGTATATTATAGGCCACCCAATCAAGCAGAAAATATAAAGGTCCTTTTTGCCAACCAACTAACAAACATATGCAAGAAACACATAACAATAGTAATGGGAGACTTCAATTATCCTGATATCAATTGGAAAACTAATTCTGCACCAAGTAAGAAGTCAAATAAGTTCCTAACCAACCTAGCTGACAACTTTGTTGTCCAAAAGGTAGAGGGTGAAACTTGAGGGACAGCCATACTGGGCTTAATTCTTACAAACAGAGAAAAAGTGGTAGAGGGAATTGAAACTGCAGGAACCTTGGGTGAGAGTGACCATGCCATACAAGAATTCAACATAACACAAACACAAGCAACAGAACATAATGACACCAGAGTCTTGGATTTTAAAAAAGCTGATTTCAATAAAGTCAGAGAGAACTTGGGAAAGATTCCATGGATGAAAATCCTAAAAGGGAAAACAACTCAAGAATCTTGGGAAACTCTAAAAAGTATGATCATAGAAGCCCAGACCAGCACAATACTACTGAGAAAGAAAAACCAGAATTCCAAGAAGAAACCAGCATGGCTGCACGAAGTTCTCTCTGGCAAATTGAAAGAAAAAAGAGGACAAGCACATAAACTGGAAAGAAGGACATACAACTAAGGCAGAATATCAGCAGATAGCCAGAATCTGCAAAGACGAAGTCAGGATAGCAAAGGCTCAGAACAAACAAAGACTTGCAACAAAAGTCAAAGATAATAAAAAAAAGTTTCTTCCAACATATAAATAACAAGAAAAAAATCAAGGAAACAGTTGGTCCACTAAAGAGAGAAGATGGCAAGGAAGTAACAGGCAACAGAGAGAAAGCAGAACTGCTTCTCATTCTTTGTATCTGTCTTCATGCAAAAAGAAACTATAGCTCAAACCACCAAAAACATAACTGTAAAAGATAGACCAGAAATAAAAGTTAAAAAAAGCAAAAAAATAGTAAGAGAACACCTATCTGATCTTGATGAAAACAAATCACCAGGGCCTGATGGATTACATCCCATAATTTTAAAGGAGCTGGCAATGGTCATCTCAGAACCACTGCACAATATCTGTCAAAAATCCTGGAGCACTGGGGAACTACCAGAGGACTGGAAAAGAGCTGGTGTGGTTCCCATCTTCAAAAAAAGAAAAAACCAGCCTCTGGAAACTACAGACCAATCAGCCTAACATCAATACCCAGGAAGATACTGGAAAAGATAATAAAAGAAGAAATCTGCCAACATCTAGAAACAAGTAAAATAATAACTAGCAGTCAGCACAGGTTTGTTAAAAACAGATCATGCCAAACCAATCTTATTTCATTCTTCAACACAGTGACTAAATTAGTAGACCAGCAAAATACTGTGGACATGATATATTTAGATTTCAGCAAGGCACTTGACAAAGTAGACTACAACCCAGTTCTTAGTAATCTAGAAAAAAGTGGAATAGATAGCACCACTAGATGGACTCGCAACTGGCTGGCAAACCATACTCAATGAGTAGTCCTTAATGGGTCTAAATCTATATGGAGGGAAGAAAGCAGTGGGGTGCCACAAGGTTCTGTCTTAGGCCCAGTACTCAATATCTTCATTAACGACTTAGATGAGGGAAGGGGAACTTACCAAATTTGCAGATGATACTAAGCTGGCAGGAATAGCTAAGACCCAAGAAGATAGGCTCAAGATCCAGATGGATCTTGACAGACTAGAACACTGGGCCGTATCTAACAAAACGAAATTCAATGTACAGAAAAGTAAAATGTTACACTTAGGCAAGAAAAACCAAAAGTACACATATAGATTGGGTGAAACCAGCCTCAATAGCAGTAACTGTGAGAGGGATCTTGGAGTCTTAGTGGACAATCAGCTAAATATGAGCCAGCAGTGTACAGAAACAGCGAAAAAAGCTAATGTAACCCTAAATTGTATTAACAGAGGGATACAATCAAGATCAAGGGAAGTACTAATACCACTCTATAAAGCCTTAGTAAGACCTCACCTAGAGTACTGCATTCAGTTTTGTTCACTGCATTGTAAAAAGATGTTAAGACTCTAGAAAAAGTACAGAGAAGACCAACCAGGATGATTAGGGGACTGGAAGCTAAAACAAACAATGAACAGTAGCAGGAACTGGGCTTGGCTAGTCTAGTAAAGAGAAGGATCAGGGGAGACATGATTGCAGTCTTCCAATACTTGAAGGGCTGCCACAGGGAGGAAGGGGTCAAGCTATTTTCTAAAGCGCCTGTAGGCCAGACAAAGAATCATGGATGGAAAATAAACAAGGAGAGGTTTAATGTGGAAATAAGGAGAAACTTTCTAACAGTGAGAACAATCAACCAATGGAACAACTCCCTGACTCCATTACCTCAGTAACAGACTATTATGTTTACTGATCAGATCATGAAATCCGTAGAGGAGGTGGTGTTGCTATCTTCTATAAAAAGTCCTTACATCTAAAAAACATCCAAGTTACCCAAGAGCTTGCTCTTCGTGAGACCATTATCTGTGAACTGACCTTAAATATCACATTTTGGTTCTTACTATGTTACAGAGCCTCTGATTATGACATCGAACATGTAAACAAGCTAAATACATGACTAACATGGGAAGCATCCTGCCCACATGCTTTTATCTTTCTTGGTGACTTCAATCTACCTCATATTAACTGGACCTTAAATGAATGTACAGCTGAACCCATACATGCAACCTTCTAGAATGCTATAACAAATCTGGGACTGGAACAACTAATAACGTACAATACTAGGCTTAACAACTGCCTCGATCTCATCTTCTGCAATAGTTTGAATTCAATTTACGGAATACAAATTAAAGAACCCTTTTCCAACAGTGACCACAACATGATTGACTTTTGTCTGAACATATCCACACAAAAATGATCACAACAACAAAATCCCCAATTATAACTTAAAAAAAGGCAACTATGATCTTATAATCAAAAATGTCTCTTCTCTTGATTGGCAATTTCTATTCACTGGATTCAACACTGTTGAAGACCATTACAACATATTCTCAATAGAAATCAAAAGAGTCATCAAACTATATGTACCAACACCAACTCCCAAAACCAGGAAAAACAGACTACCCATAATAATAAGGAATATTCAATCCAAAAAGAAATCATTTTGGCAAAAAAACCAAATCTGGTCACCTTGCCAACTTCAAAAGCCGATACAAAAATGTATGCCACCAGATAAAAATTGAATGCACCAATTATCACATTAAACAAGAGGAAAACCTTCTACACACAAATTCCACCAGTGCTTTCTACAATTTTGTAAACAACAAACTAAAAGGCTCAAGGTCCATCCCACCCCTGAGAGGACCTAATGACAAAGACTGCAACGACGACACCACCAAAGCAAATCTCTTTAATACATTCTTTGGCTCAGAATTTGTAAACAGCAATGGATCAAGCTCAGTACTTCCTAGTTGAACCACAGACAACTACAATGATCTAATGCATATCGATTTTACAGAAGACATTGTTGAAAAAGCACTGAGCAATTTAAAACCATAGCCGAACCTCTAAGCATAATCTTTGAAAAACCTTTCAGGACCAGCTCCTTGCCAAAACTATGATCACAAGCCACGGTCATCCCCATCTTCAAAATGGCAGACCCCAGCCTAGCTGAAAATTACAGACCAATCTCCTTATGCTGCTTCACCTGTAAAGTCATGGAATCAATTATTAACCAATCCATTATCCTCCACTTAGAGACAAACAACCTACTCTCTAATAAACAATTTGGTTTAAAAAAAAAACCCTATCCTGTATGCAACTCTTACACTGCAAAAACATATGAACTACACAACTCGATCAGGGCAAAGCAATAGATGCAATCTACATAGACTTCTGTAAAGCCTTTGATTCAGTGGTACATGACAAACTACTACTAAAAACATTCCTGTCAAACAGATAGCAAATGGTCAAAATTGGGAGCGTCATATCAAATTCTTTACCTGTCAACAGTGGTGTCCACCAAGGCAGTGTTCTAGGACCAACTCTCTTCATACTCTACATAAATGACCTCTTGATCATATTAAGAGCAACTGTGTTCTCTTAGCTGATGATGTAAAGCTATTCAACACCACAGACAATACTACTACCCTCCAAAAAGACCTTGACTATGTATCAGAATGGTCAATCAAATGGCAACTTCAAATCTCAACAAATAAATGCTCTGTCTTACATATTGGTAAAAAAATCAGAAAATAAAATACTAGCTAAAAAGTCAAGACCTAGTTGAGGATCCAAACTTTGTCAAGGACCTTGAAGTACTCATCTCTAATGATCTAAGTGCTAGAGCCCACTGTAACTACATAGCCAAAAAGGCGTTAAGAGTTGCTAACCTAATACTACATAGCTTCTTCTCTGGTAATATCACACTACTAACTAGAGCATACAAAATATTTGCTAGACCTATACTTGAATACAGCTGATCAATCTGGAACCTATATCATGTATCTGATATTAACACAATTGAAAAAGTCCAGAAATACTTCACATGAAGAGTTCTCCGTTCCTCTACTCATTGCAGAATACCTTATGCCACCAGACTTGAAACTCTAGACCTAGAAAACCTAGAACTACGCCACCTCCAGTCCAATCTAAATATAATATATAAAATCATACATTGCAATGTCCTACCTGCAGATGAATACTTCAGCTTCAATCATAACAATGCAAGAGCACACAATAGATACAAACTCAAGGTTAACCGCACCAAACTTGACTGCAGAAAGTATGACTTCAGAAACAGAGTGATCAATTTTGGAATACTCTACCTGACTCTGTGGTTTCTTCCCCAAACCCCAAAAACTTTAACCTTAGACTGTCTACTATTGACATCACCCCCTTCCTAAGAGGCCTGTCAGGGGCGTGTATAAGCACACCAATCATGCCTACCATCCCTCTCCTATTGTTTCTTTTTATTTTTCCTATAAGTATCTATCTCATGTATCCAAAACTATGTTTATTCTTATACCTGTATCTTGTAAGCGATTGACAAATCAAATAAATAAATAAAAAATAAAGTCTTAAGCAAGGAATTGATCTTATATCATTGTGCAGCCATACGAAATCCTGAGCTGTCTTCCTCCAAGCTCCGTAGAGACTAATCTATTTGTTTCAAAGAAAAAGCAAACAGTTTGGAAGATTCATTGGTTCAGTTTCATTGGTTTCAGTTTCATTGGATTTGGATAGCACCAGAGATTGGTGGGATCAGAAGCTCACAGCAACCTCAAGTGGAGTGAGATTTGGTCCAGTGAAGCAAGGTAGGCACCTGGGATTTGAATCACTGATTCTAACTGCCTTGTATTTGCATAGCACTTGAGATTGCTGGGACAAGCAGGTCAAGGCCACTTCAAAGATCTGAGATTGAATTCAGTGGAGAAAGATCCACTGAATCCACTGAAGGTTCACATGCCTAATGGCTTCTGAATCATACAACTTGAAGTCTAAAACTGGTAGGCTGCAAGGAAATATTTATTTGCACTGACTCTATGAAATTACTTATTGTGAGGGCAACTGACCTTCTGACCAGAAAACATCAGAAGTTTGAAAACAACAATAATTCATTCTTGATAAGTGCTGGTGTGATTTAAGTTTTATTTTAGAATTAGTTAAATGCAACACTTGTCTTGCAATTGTCTTTGTGGTACTCTTTTTAAATTTGGGTACTGTCCTATCTGTAGGCAGTTTACCTGGACAGATTTACATAAACTACTTATCTAGAGGCTGAAAGTAGATGGTCAATTGAGCCAGTGTGTTCTATTGAGCTGCCCTATTATCAACACATACACCCTTTATCACAAAGACCCTGCAGGAGAAAATCAATATGGATAACTAATGGATCTGGCAGAGTGAGAGCTCTGGATTATAAACACATTTATAATTATGGTGATGACTCCACAGAGTAGGAGATTGTGGTACATGAGGAAGAAATTGTTTTGGATAAGTAAAGGTGTGAATCGGGTATTGCAAAGCAGTCGTGTGAGTGAGCAAGTTATCTAAAAAGAGAAATTACCTTCTGATTGGTGACTCTATTGTAAGAGATGTCAAAGGATGTGGAAGTCTTGAAAGAGGTGAGGTGTCTGCAGTTGGTCTGATGAAAAGCTGTATTAAAGGGATAAATCACAGAAGGGACTGGGTTACTTAGTATGACATTCAGGGGGTTTCTACAAAAACATTTAAACTGAATAACAGGAACAAAAATTTAATTGATACAGAACATTTCTATCTCTAGCAATCTGAAATTAATAGGGTTTCAGTGTTTCTAATATAGATGCAGTTAGCACTATTAAAGTTGCTGTTAAGAAAAATCAACCTTTGGATAGTCTACACCATACCATATGCAAATAGGCAGTAAGGATGAAGGGGAACTCAGTCACAAAACAGGTTATGCAGAAAACAAGCAAAGGCTCAGTCAAAAAGAACTCAAATGCCTATATACCAATGCACAGAGTATGAATAAACAGGGTGAACTAGAAATTCAAATAGAAGCAACATGATGTTGCTGCTTGGTGGGGTAAACCTATGACTGGAATATATGGCAGACCTAATAAAAGAGGAGGTGGAGTTGAGCTATATATAAGAAATAACTGTATCTCTACACAAATACAGAAGAATATTGATGAAAACTGTCCTGAATACATTTGGGTCAATATAAAAGGAAAAAAGAATGACATTGCCATTGGTGTATTCTACCAGCCATTCAAACTGATGTCCCAAAAGTACTTTTTCAAAAGGCAACTGGACTTTGACATCCAGCTATGATCTGGATGACTGAGAATCTCCATAGAGAATAGAATAGACTAGAATTCTTTATTGGCCAAGTGTGATTGGACACACAAGGAATTTGTCTTTGGTGCATATGCTCTCAGTGTACATAAGAAAAAATAAAATACATTCATAAAGAATCATAAGATACAACATTTAGTGATAGTCATAAATTACTATAAGCAATCAAATCATACATACCCAATCAAAATATACTAGGAAAACAAATAAAACAATATAAATTGTAAAGATACAAGCAACACGGTTTATAGTCATAAGTGGAAAGAGATAGGTACTAGGAAGGAAGAGAAGAATAATAGTAATACAGTCTTACTAAGTAATTTGACAGTGTTAGGGGTTAGTTGTTTAGCAGAGTGATGGCATTTGGCAAAAAACTGTCTAGTTATGTCTAGTTGTTCCGGTGTGCAGTGTCTTATAGCGTCATTTTGAGGGTGGTGAGTGGTCTGTAAATATTTCCACAGGCCTCTTTTTGACTCATGCTATATACAAGTCCTCAATGGAAGGCATGTTGGTAGCAATGTTTGTTTCTGCAGACCTAATTACTCTCTGAAGTTGGTGTCTGTCTTGTTCAATTGCAGAAGCAAACCAGACAGTTATAGAGGTGCAGATGTCAGACACAATAATTCCTCTATAGAACTCTATCAGCAGCTCTTTGGGCAGTTTGAGCTTTCTGAGTCAGAGCAGGAAAAATATTCTTTGTTATGCTTTTTTGATTACATTTTTGATATTAGGTGTCCATTTTAAGTCGTGAGATATGAGAGAACCTAGAAACTTGAAGGTCTCTATTGTTGATACTGTGTTATCTAGTATTGTAAGAGGTGGTAGTACAGGAGGGTTTCTCCTAAAATCTATCACCATTTCTATGGTTTTGAGTGTATTTAATTCAAGATCGTTCTGGTTGCACCACAAGGCTACAACCTCCCATCTGTATGCAGATTCATCATTGTCTTGAATGAGAACAAAGTGTTGTATCAAATAAACTTTTTGCTACTCAATTAACAATTCATTCATAGGATTATTTTGGGCCAGTTAGTCTTTCTTAGGCCAACTGACTTTATGGTGCTCTTAGGATAAAATGAAAGGTGATGTCCATATAAGCCACCCTGAGTTCCTGGTAGTCTAGAATGCAGATTGCCAAAAACTGGGACAAAAAACCAATTCCAAACACTATCACTTGAAGACTCCTTTACATATGACAACTAGTCTGGCAGTAAACCTGTATCCCTTGAAAAAAGGATAAATATGGTACCAGCATTTGCTGTTTTTGACTATTATGTTCACTCTCCACTCCAAATCTCATTCATGCATAGTTGCATAGGAACATCAAACAATAAAATACGGGCATATCGGTGAGAATAATAAATTACATCCACTTCGGATTGTCAAGATATAAGACACAATATTGAACATAAGGGAACTTTCTTTAGGTACAATTTTTCTACAAGACAAAGAAATTCTGCCACTTCAATAACTGATTGGAAGTATCATGAAAAGGCAGTAGATTGGTAGTTATGTTATTTGTGGGAGCTTGGAAGGGAAAAAGGAGGGATTTTCTGAGTTGGCTGCCAAAATAATTGGATCACCTTAGGTCTTATGCAGTTTGACTTGAGTGGGTTTTTGCTGCTCTGAGGTCAGGCAGCAAAAATGGTTTGAAGTAGAAGAACTTGTAATTTGAATAAAGTATCAGAATGGACATGCAGGATTTATATAGAATTTCTCTGCCCAATTTCACATGTAGAAATTCCAATGTTGGTATAAACAAAGTGAGAAATACATTGGATATCAAGTTCTTAGTGTTATAAGTACCTATTTTCTAGATCTAGCTAATATTACATTACAGAATGGTACAGAAGGTATCTCTATTTTGTAATGCTTTATGGCATGCATACTGTAAAATTGCAAGACAATGGGTAAATGATTAGGGAACTATTTGCATAAACTGTAAAAAGTTACATTGCAAAACAACAGCTTTAAAATACTTACACTAAGTGCTCTATGGGATTATGTTGCCTTGATAAAAATCCTGTAAGTATGAATAGACTAATATGTAGTTTGGAGAAACATGTCTGATATTAAATGGCAAAGACTGCAGTTGATTCTAGGACACTCTTTGCTTTGAATAAAGAAAGTATGTTGAATTCAAGAAGCTGAAATTACAGGTAATCCTCGATTTACATCAGTTCCATTCAAATAGTGACAATTCAGATTTACAACAGTACTAAAAAAAATGACTTATGACCAGTTTTCACAGTTATGACTTTTCCAGCATCCCCATGATCATTTGATCAAAATTCAGAGGCTTGGCAATTGGGTCATACTTATGACCATTGCTGTGTCCCGAGGTCATGTGATTCCCCTTTTGTGACCTTCTGATAAGCAAAGTCAATGGGGAAGCCAGATTCATTTAACAACTGGGTTACTAATTTATCAACAGTGATTCACTTAACAGCTGTGGCAAGAAAGATAATAAAATGGGGGGAAATTCACGTAACAACCGTCTTACTTAACAACAGAAAATTTTGGATCAATTGTGGTTGTAAATTTGGTTCAATTGAGTACTAACTATATAATACTGGATCTTATAGGATGCAATAGTATAACTTTAATTGTTAAAGTTTTGTTAATAGTAGTAGCTGCCAATGTTGATTTCATTACAAAAATCATATGGAGTCCCTTCATTCTTGCATGCTGTTTATCAACTAGTTCATATCTGTTTGCATCTGTCCATTGTGTTTAATTAGAATTCCTTAATGCAACAAGTCTAGAATTTCACCCAAGATCTACAGTGTGAACCAAACTTGCCAAATATTGTTATAAATTATCAACAGGCTTTTAAGGGGCTGCCACAAAGAAGGGGGACAATGTATTTTCCAAAGAAGCAGAATGCAAACAAGAAGCAATGGATGGAAACTGAACAGAGAGAAGCAACCTAAAACTAAGGAGAAACTTCCTGACAGTGAGAACAATTAACCAGTGGAACTGCTTGTCCCCAGAAGTTCTGGGTGCTCAATCACTAGAAGACTGGACAGCCATTTCTCTGAAATGGTATAGGTCTCTCAAGATCCCTCTAAGTGTTATTCTGTTATTCTGACACTTTTCCAGGACCTCTACTCAAATTTATTTCATAATTTCACATATGAATAGCCATTCGTGTAATACAACCTACATATTGTTCAAAACAGTAATTATTATGGCTGATGTTTGACAGCAAGCCTAAAAGTCAAAGATCACAAGAGTGCTTCTTTCTCTGTATGTATACAAAATATCACATACCAGGAATAGCATATTAAGCTGGATTTATGCAACCTGATGTACAAAATAAACACACCCATATTTATGTTCTGGACTAAATATTGAATGCATGTAAATCTCTGAAAAATATGTGGTAGCCCCGGGCAAAAGAAAAGCAGTAAAATCACTCTAGATGTATGGACAGTGTAAAATATTAACACATGATAAATAATAAAACAGTTAAAAATAATAGCAGTTTTCTCTCTCTTTCTCTCCCTTCCTATTTCTTTTTCTTTCTCTTTTTTTCTTCCTCTTTCTTTTTTTCCTTTTCCTTTTTTGTCTCTCTCTCTCTCTCTCTCACACACACACACATACCTGGTCTGGGACAAACTGAATGATCCGGTGAGCTCCAGTCAGCAGTAGATGATGGGAAAAGAAAGAAAGTGGGTGGCACACCCTCCCAAAGACCCCCCCACTCCAGCCCCCCAAAGCACCTCCATGGATGGTGACAGCGGCAGCAGCCTCTGCCCTCCCTCCCAAAGACCTCCAGAGGTTGCTTGCTTTTTTGTGGGTGGAGGTGGTGGCGGGACTGTGGAACACCCCCTCCCCACTCCAGCCCTCCCAAAGCACCTCCATGGACAGCAGCAGTGACAGCAGCATCCACCCACCCTCCCAAAGACATCCGGCGGCCGCTTGCTTTCTTGGGAGCAGTGGTGGGAGGGCAGGGCAGGTGGATGTCCCAGCTGGGGCTGCACATGCAGTGCACAATTTTCAGCACCCTGGCCATCCACCCTCCCTCGCTGCGCTGCAGCTGCCACATGTTAGGGAAAGCTGGGAAAATGCCATGTGTTGGCTTAGTCAGCAGCTGAGCCCAGGGACGGCCAAGAAAAATTTGGGAATGGTGGGGGAGGGGCTAGTGCAATTGCAGGCTTACCTGCGAGCAGGCAGATCAGGGCTGTTCAGTTGGGGGGCAGGTACCTTGTGGGAAGGCTAGAATGGCAAGCCACGTGGATGCAAGAGGGGAGGAGTGGCTGGGTGGGGTGACTAGCAGGTGGGCAGGCAGGGTGGGCGGGGCAGGGTGAGCAAGCATTAGGTGGGTGGGGCAAGCAAATGAGTGGAGACCAGGCAGCCTGGTCAGGGGCATGGCCAGTGAGATGTTGCTACCGGTTCGGCAACCCACACCAAATTCTTGCTACTGCTTCTCCCGATCCGGTGCGGACTGGCTGAATACCACCTCTGGACCAAAGGTGTCGTACGCATTGAAAAGCAGACACAGGCACTACTATCAAAAGACTTGACCCACTCATAGCAGTCCATGAAGATTAAGAATGTCAGAAATTTGATCTAACTGGGACTACAGTTGTAACCCAGGTAAAGTCAAGGAGAGGAAGAGAATTACTTGAAGCCTGGTTTTCCAACAGTGAGTCAATAAACAGACACATTGACCCAGTCTACCAATTGATGAGAGCAAAAGAATTGCTTTAACCATGATCCCAAACAAGCAACCCACTATGCAGCAACAAGATTATAACTCATTGGCTCACATGTCTCAGTAACAACAGCCAGCCAACTATCAAACAAGATGAAACCAGACCATGACTCAGAAGCACCCAGATAAACAACTCTAATCTTAATCTGTATCATACAGATGGTTCTTAATAACCAAAGACCAGCACAACAGCCAGCCAATCAAGCAGTCCGAAATCAGACAATGATTCAGAAATATCTGAACAAACAACATTCAGACTAATTTCTGAATTAATTTCATTTAAGTTCTGACAGACAAGTACCATTCAAAATGCACTGATGATGTCTTCTCGAATGGTGACACCATTTGGGACAGAAAAGAAAACAAATAGGTATCATTGTTCTACATTTATTTGGTTGACAATGATAGTATCCACTTTGTATCTGAAAATTTTGAGATTTCTTTAGAATTCCTTAAATTTGGTATTCTCCCCACATAGGTATCCTGGATAAATTTTATCTATTGCCAGTTGTATCCAGTATAAGCTAAAATGACATCAGCATGGTAATTCACAAGTCATAGTATTATCACAGAAATTATACAATATAGTTATCTAACCACATCATAATATCTGGTGCAACTATATTTTGATCTAGAAGATAATATTGAGATTATTCCAGAGCAGATATCTGTAATGTTACCTGGCCTGTTTTGGGGATCAAATGATATGTTGAGTAAGGATATAAATTTGGGGGGAGTTTCCAGTTTCTTCCAACTTCAAGCCATTGTCCTCTAATGAGTATTGAACCCACAAATTTAAAAATCTCTATCTGAGAAGTGATCTAATATCAGAGCTCTTGAAGAAGATGCTACATGACCACTTTCTTATGAAAGTCCCTTTAGACTTGTAAGACAACTGTTACTGGTCTTCAGTACATATAGTTCAGTTAAAGAATGGGCTACACCAATGAACTTGGGATATTATACTAGAGATTAGTGACTGAATTGATCTACATCAGGTATTCTGATATACGAACGGGTATTTGCTAGGAAGGAACTTTGAGATACTTAACCATTGCATAAGTAGGTTGAAGTGGAACTAAGTATTCCATTCTATAATATTCAAGTTTAATATTCAAGTTTCAATCTTCACACATTGAGCAGGATTGGATACTTCACAGAACATTGCAGTCTGGGCTAGTCAATATGGCCCTTTTTAACTTGGACATAAACAACTGCTTAGAGCAACTTATCTTTTAAAATGTTATGGGGCAATATTACTGAAAAAAGAGTTTTAAGAATTCATTTGTTTAAATTGTACACTGCATATTAATTAATTGATAGACAAGTACCTGTGATTGGTTTGATATTTTCAGCTCAAAGAGCTTCTCTCCTGCCACCCATTGAATAAGCTGTATGCTATTTAATGTAAAATGTGTTTTACATTAAATTTAGTTCTAGTATGGTTTATGAAATGAATAATTTCCCTTTTCTGCATATTACCTTAGCTCAAGATGAATCACAACAATGAGGCCAGATGGGAGAAGGATTCTTTTTTCTCCTTCTAATGACAGAAAAATGGTCTTAAATAATAATTAGTTACAACTAATGGACTCTGTAGCATGCATAGATGGTAACTACACACTGTGATAATTTATGCTAATAGCTCTCCAAAATGCAAAGATATGTATAAGAATATAGCACTTTGGACTTTGGATTATGACAACATGCAAATAGGCATATTTGCATAAAAGAATTGCCACTATTTACATTCTCAAAATGCAACCACTGTGCATCTCATCTTATGTATTCAGGAACCTAAGCTAAAATTAAACTTTATATTGCTGGAATTACCATGGCTTTTGAAAAAGGCCAAATAAATATTCAAGAATTTCCTTGTCCAAAGCGAAAGATTGTAATTCTTTCTTTTATATTATTCAATTCTTTTGCAGAATATTACATAAGACTTGACTAGTATGGGCTTTATTGTTTTAATTACATTGGAACTACCCAAATGATGGCTTCATACTTCTACTAAGCCAGTGTTTATTTTAGGCAGTTTGCTGAATCATCCTGCATTTCACAATCCTAAGGGATAAATATATGAACATAAAAAGAGCTCTGTTGGGTCCTGCCAAAGACCTATTCAGTTTTTTATGTTACATTGTGTGGTGGCCAACATTGTGGAAACTCACAAGTATAGATGACAGTATGATTATTATTTTGCAGGTCTTGTTCTCTAGCAGCTGGTGATTTATATAGTGATTTAGAGGATATTCCAAGGGAAAACTAGTAGCCATTAGTATGTTTATCTTCCATGAATTTTTCTCAGCTCTTTGAAAATAATTTAAACTGACAGCCATTACAACATCAGATAAAAAGTGAAATCTGTATTTTGACTATGACTTGGCTAAAGAAATGCTGCTTTATTAGTCTAAAATATATCTGAATCCAAGTGCTCATTAGTCAGACTTGGGGAAACTAGGTTCAATTTTATAGGAAACTATGGTGTTAAATTCAAATTCTTTCATGGATTCAATATTACAGTAGTGGCAGAAAATCCTCCAGTTCATTGCCATGAGCCTAGCTCTTTGATTAATAGAGTTGCACTAACAGTTGAGAAAGGTATAACTATGTAAAAATGTATGTAGGCATGTATGTATGCATTTATTTTATATGATTTTTGTAGCTGCCCATCTCATATAAACAACTCTCGGTAACTTACAAGATTAAAAAAAAACCACCAGACAAAAACCCACCACACACCCAAGGATAAACTGATTAACCCTACTCACTATAAATAGCAGCGATCATGTGCCTCCTGACCCCAATGCTGGGGGAAATAGGAGGTCTTTAGCAGGGGTGGATTTCTAGCGATTATGTCCACCTCTGTAGAACTGGTAGCTCTGAAGAGCAGCAGACATAGTCTGGGTGGGCAAAAACATCAGCAGACATAGAACTGGTTCTATGTCTGCTGATGTTTTTGCCCCCCAGACTCTTACCTGATTTTTATTTCCTGATTTTTCAACTTCAGCTGCCGAATGAGGCACAGTTGCAGTTTAAAAAGGAGGAAAAGAGAGCTGTTTCAAAGGCTGCTTCTCTGAACACAGACTGCTGCTGATGATTTACAAGTGTGCAGCTCCCAGCGTGCAGGGAAGCTCGTAAATCCTCAACCAGTAGTTAGCCCTGTCATATCCCACCCCTGGTCTTCAGTGCCTTGTGGGAGGTTAATAGATTTACGGTCATCCATATCTCTGCAGAATTCTGATTCACAGGACAGATGCTACAGCTGAGAAGGTCTGACTCCAGAATCCAGCAAGATGACATTGTTTAATAGAAGGGTTTTAGATCATGCTTTCTCTATTAGATGTAATGGGGCTGGAGAAACAATAGGAAAAATACCATCTTTACCTAGCACCTTGAATTACACCCAGGAGCCAGTGCAGCTTGTGGAGCAGCAGTGTTAAATGGATGTAACAAGAACCACCAAAACTTGCCTGGATTATGGATCAGCTGCAGTTTCCAAATGCTGTTCAAGGACAATCCCATGTAGATTATAGTAATCCAAATAGGAGTTTACTGAGGCAAGAATCTCTTTCAGCATGGCCTCACCATCAAGGAATGAATACAATTGATGCACAATATTTGTGCTCTTGATATTCAATATATGTATTAGCACAAGTAAAGCAACTGCTTTCTTAGTTTTTTTTTAAAGCAAATTTTATTGATTTTAACAAGAAACAAACAAAACAAAACATCATTAAACATTAAAAACATAAAACCTCTTTCCATTATAAATCTTTACAAAGCAGGTAACACATTATTTTATATCGCATTTTTCTAGTTTATCCCATTTCCATATAGACACATAAATTCCCTTTAACAAATTTCACATTATTTCTCTTTACTCTTATTCAATAACATTTCTTTTCTAGTTTATCTGTTATTCAATCATCACACTTATACTTTCCTCTGCCTTGTTTTTTTTTTTTAAAAAAAAACAAATTTTGTTGACTTTACGAAACATACAAACAATCAAGGCATATTAACATAAAGAATCTTTCTGGAAGAACCAGTAATACGTGCCAAATGTAATATGTATATTTACATTATCTGCTCATCTTCATATCTTATCCCAATTTCTCCTTTTCATTCTATTGTCCAGATTATATTTCTTACTAATCAAAATTTTTGCCTTTTAAAAAACAATACACAAACATACATAACATAGAACATAAAAAACATCATTTCTGAAAGCTGCTTAATCCCGGGTTAAAACTCTTCGCACAGACACAAATTCAAAAATCATATTTACTTTATATGTCATTCCATATCTTATTACCATTTTAAATTTTCTATGTAGCTTCTTCCCTCTTTTGTCTTTCTTAGTTATATTTTGTTTATCTTATTTCAGTACAATTCATAGTACTTATCATTCTTTGTTCTTTTCCAGTTATCCATTCATCTTTTTTCTTTAGATATACTTCTCCTGTACACTAATTGGAGTAACACCTTTAACTCTTTTCCCTAACTTAATAATACTTAATATAACACTTAAATTATATTGAGATTCTGGTTAGTACATTCTAGAATTACACAGAAAACTTTATAAGAGAAGCAAGTACACTACAATTACAAAATGAAAGCCTATAACTCACCATAAATACCATAAAAGAGCTAATCATATATACACATTTTACTCTAAATACACATATAAAAACACACTTTTATGTACCTTCCAGAATCCCTTTTTCAATTAAATTTACCCATTGTCTCTAAATAGATTTTGTTTCTTTAAGTCTTGTTTCCCACCATTAAGGTTTTTCATCCCCTCCTTTCTCACTTGTTTATTTTTCTCCTTGCCTTTTTTACCCCATTGTCTCTC
>NW_020769346.1:1899051-1917739 GCF_900518735.1 Pseudonaja textilis | reverse complement strand
TTCAGGCAATAAACAATTCCACTCCAGGGTTTTAGAAGCTGTTATTTTCCCGGCACAGCCAGCACTTTCACTTCTGAATCTTCTTTCTCCTTCTTCCTCCAGCACAATCTTTTCCAGCTGCCGGCTTCTTTGTGGCGGCCATCACTGACCGCCGCTCCACCGCCTTGAGAAAAGGAGGTTAAGCTGGGTGAGGAGGGGTTCTGTGACACCTCCAAACCCCTTCCCAGATCCTCCCTATCTTCGGCTGCCTCTACGGGGCAGCCTTATCCTCCAGATCCATCTGGATCAGAGGCACCAAGACGGCGAGCACAGCAGGGATCACGGAGAGACGCGAATCCCTGCTGTCGCCGAAGCCTGGCAACCCGGAAGTGCCAGCAACTGCTTTCTTAGTTTTAAAGTGTTAGATGAAGCATAAAAACACCAGTGTCTTTTAGAAGGTTCATGTATCAATTTCAATCAGTTGGAACCATCAGCAAAGTGAATCTGCATGAATTCACTTCTTCAAGCAACCAAGGATAGGTAATGATAGCAGCAATGATTTTACAAGCTTTAAGGTAAAACAATGCAATGTATAAATTTAGGCTGATTAGATTTTTTTTTTAAAAAAATTATCACTTTCAAAGACTGTAGAGCAGGGGAATCAAACTGGATTTCTTGGAGGGCCGGATCAGCAATGTAGTTGTCCTCCATGGCTGGATCAGCAATATAGATGTCCTCTGTGGGCTGGCTAGGGGGTAGAAGATGGGATGGATGACCTCCTGCAACACCCTGCCAGTCAAAATGGGGCACAAGGGGCCACGGACGGCCTCTCGTGTACCCTGGTTTCAGCCTGGATGGCCTTCTGCAGTACCCTGCCAGCCAAAATGAGGCATGGAGGGGCCATGAGAGGCCCCTGAGTGCCCCATTTCCAGCCTGGCCTGGATGGCCTCCTGCAGGACCCGGCTGTTCAAAATGGGGCATGGGGGTGCAGGCAGCCCTGATATGGCCCATTTGGGGCCTGGATGGCCTCCTGCAGCACCCTTCCAGTCAAAACAGGACACAAGGTGGCCACAGGTGGCCCCCATGTTTTCTATTTTGGCTAGCAGGCAGCCCCCCCATGCCCAAATTTGGCAGAGGCACCACAGGCCAGTCCTTTGCGATTTCCAGACTGGCCCTGAGGGCCAGATCTAAGTCCCCATGGGCCAAATCTGGCCCATGGACCTTGAGTTTGACACCCCTGCTGTAGAGACATAAACTGAATCGGGAGTCTGGATCACTTTCTGTAATGGGAATTCTTTTGCTTCATATAATAGCTTCCAATTCCATTCCTCAATTTCTTCAGAAATATCCACGATAAAACCCTAAGTGATAATGTCCAAATTGGGCCCAAAGTGTCGATATTTTGTGTGACCACCATTATTTCCAGCACTGCCTTAACCTTCTTGGGCATAG
This sequence comes from Pseudonaja textilis, assembly GCF_900518735.1. The sequence continues at coordinate 1,916,308 of NW_020769346.1, read as the reverse complement.
AGTTCACCAGAGTTTCACAGGTTGCCACTGGAGTCCTCTTCTACTCCTTCATGATGATGTCATGGAGCGGTTAGAGACCTTGCACACCTCCACCTTCCATTTCAGGATACTCCACAGATGCTCAATAGGGTTTAGGTCTGGAGACATGCTTGGCCAGTCCATCACCTTTACCCTCAGCTTCTTTAGCAAGGCAGTGGTCATTTTGGAGGTGTGTTTGAGGTCTCTATCATGTTGGAAAACTGCCCTGTGGCCCAGTCTCTGAAAGAAAGAGATCATCCTCTGCTTCAGTATGTCATAGTACATGTTGGCATTCATGGTTCCCTCAACGAACTGTAGCTCCCCAGTGCTGGTAGCACTAGTGCAGACCATGATATTCCCATGATTATGCTTGGCTGTAGGCAAGACACTTGTCTTTGTACTCCTCACCTGTTTGCCACCACACACACTTGACACCATCTGAACCAAATAAGTTTATCTTGGTCTCAGCGGACTACAGGACATAGTTCCAGAAATCCATGTCCTTAGTCTGCTTGTCTGCAGCAAACCGTTTGCAGGCTTTCTTGTGCATCATCTTTAGAAGAGGCTTCCTTCTACGACACCCTACAGACCAATTTGATGCAGCATGCGGCATATGATCTGAGCACTGACAAGCTGATCCCCCACCCCTTCAACCTTTGCAGCAATGCTGGCAGCACTCATACATCTATTTCCCAAAGCTAACCTCCATATATGACACTGAGTACAGGCACTCAACTTCTTTGGTCCACCATGACGAGGCCCATTCTGAGTAGAACCTGTCCTGTTAAACCACTGTATGGTCTTGGCCACTGTGCTGTAGCTCAGTTTCAGGGTCTTGGCAATCTTCTTATATCCTAGGCCATCTTTATATAGAGCAACGATTCATTTTTTCAGATCCTCAGAGAATTCATTGCCATGAGGTGCCATGTTGAACTTCCAGTGACCAGTATGAGAGAGTGAGAGCAATAACACCAAATTGAACACACCTACTCCCCCTTCACACCTGAGACCTTGTAATACTAACAAGTCACATGATACCAGGGAGAGAAAATGGCTACTTGCGCCCCATTGGACATTATCACTTAGGGGTGTACTCACTTTTGTTGCCAGCAGTTTAGGCATTAATGGCTGTGCATTGTCTTATTCTGAGGGGACAGCACAAACTGTATACTCACAACTTTATATTGTAGGCAAGCGTCATTTCTTCAGCGTTGTCACATGAAAATATACACTTAGATATTTGCAAAATGTGAGGGATGTACTCTCTTCTGTAATATACTGTAACATAGCTGAATCACATGAATCACTACATAGTTGCTTAATATAATGCATGAAATGTGTTACAGAAGCTTTTATTTATACTAAGGTATAAATAAATGGTGCTTTCCAAATGTTTTGCTAGTCCCAAAATTTGGGAAATCACCAGGTAGCTTTTCCTCTGGCATGTGGTGTCCCTTGTGGTGTCCCAACATAATGATATTATAAGGTAGACAGGAACAAGGAATACTGCATCCACTTTTGGTCACCACGATGTAATGAATTAGTGATTAGTAATTTTTATCACCCTTTCATTAAAGGAAGCTATCCATGTATGCTTAATATCTTAAACCAGGGTGTCAAACTGGATTTCCTCAAGGACTAGATCAGCATTTTAGTTCACGTCTGCAAACTGGGGATGGGGGGAAAGGTGGGAGAGATGCCTCCTGCAGTATCCTGCTGGCCAAAACAGGATGCAGGGGGTTCACGCATGGTCCACCTGCATCTCATTTTCATCCCCATGGCCTCCTGCAGCACCCTGCTGGTCAAAAACAAGCAGTGTGGTCCATTTTCTGGCCATTTTTGGTCCATTTTTTGCTGTTTGGGACCCATTTTTCAGCCTATTTTGGGCTCTTTTTTGGTCTCTTTTTGGCCTGTTTTTTTTTTTTTTTGGCCATTTTGGGCCCATTTTTTGGTTTGTTTTGGGCCTGTTTTGGGCCCATGTGTCAGCCTGTTTTAGGCCAGCAGAGTGCTGGAGGAGGTCATGGAGAGGGAAAACGAGGCACAGGGGGGCTGTACATGGCCATTTTAGCCACCAGAGGCACCGCGAGTCGTTCCTTTGATAATTCCAGGCCAGCCCCATGGGCAGATTTAAGCATCCTGTGGGCCTGATCCCAGCCTGCAGATCTTGAGTTTGACACCCCTGTCTTAAACAAATGAGGCTAAATAATAGAATCCAGTTTCTCCTTTCTTGCTGCTAACAAGAGTACAGAGCTAATCTACATTTTGGAAATATGTAATAGTGTTACATATTAATTAATAATAATAATTAATTCCAGGATTATGAGAATAGTCTTGAATTTAATATCTGGTTTCAATAAGGACAACTTAAACTAAAGAAAACCAATGAAGTGTTCTTTAGATATTTATGACTTTAATTCTCACCATCTCTAGCCAAAAAAAGTTGGGTATGTAAAATATCCAGAGGAAACACCAAAAGGATTGGTATAAAGAGAATGACATAATTTCAGTTTGACTTTATGTTTCTGACTGTAGTATCATTGCAGTTTTGCCAACACATTTCAGTTTTGTCATCTGAACAATTCTACTCTTGTTTTTTTAAGTAAGAATATCCTAAACTACAGCCTTCACTTTTTTAAAAATAAAGTTTTATTTGGGTTTTCACACATACAAAATACAAGTAAAACATCTTTTTTGAAAATAGCATGGTCCCGGGTTGAACTTCTTTATACAGACACAAACTCAATTTCATGCTCATTTTTGTATTCTATTCGATATCTTATACTATTTTACATTTTCTATATAGTTTTTCCCCTCTTTTGATTTTCTTGATTTTAATTTGATTATCTCATCTCAATTCAAATCATTATATTTATACTTTTGTCTGTTCTGTTTCAATTTCATATTATCTTTTCTCATTAAACAAGTTTTCTCCTGTAGTTACTAACTGGAGTATGACACGTTTATATCTTTTAATTACATCCATTCAACTCTTATTTAAATTTCAATATATACCTTAAGGTTATGACCTTCAATATAATACATAATACATAACTTCCAATCGAATTCTGCTTGGTACATTCTTATAATACACACTATATTCTTTAAAGAAAAAAGAAAAAAGAAGACTGTAAATATATGCAATTATAAACCCTCATTCCATTCCAGTTCAGTTCTATCATTAATAATCATTAAAAATCTTAACATCTTTAACACTTCTTTTCAATTAAATATCATACTTCCTTAAAAACACATATGATCTCCATAATTAATTTTTCCCTTAATTCTCTTCACATATATTTTATAAATCATTAAATATACCTTTTATTACATTTATTTATTGACAAGCATTCCACTGAATTACGATAGCTATTTTATCAAACATTTTAATCATACATAGTTTCATATTTTCTAAAATTATTTCTGTTTCTAATATAACCATACTATCTTACGTACCTTTGCAGAATCCCTTTTTCCATTAAATTTTCACCCATTATCTCTAAATAGGCCCTGTTTCTCTGTATTTTGTTTCTGTCCTTTATGACTTCTTTTCCTTTCTTTCTTCACTCTCATCTTCTCCCTCCCCTTTTTACCCCCTTGTCTCTCTATTTCTAATTCTCTCTTCTGCATTTCCCTCTTCTGTTGGTTTCTGATTTTATACTTATTCTTCACTCTACTTTTTTTGGAGTTGTTTTTCCCAATCTTAACCGTTCCATTCTCTTTCCCCCATTTCCCTTTTTTCCCCCATCTAAGATTACTTGTTCATTAAAGATGACTTTTTCTTTGTCGCAATCTTCTTGTTCTTCAGGCATTTCTTGTTTTTCATAATTCCAAATCTCCATTTCTAAAAACTGAAATACGAAGCCAAAAGAACCTCTCCCTTCTTGTGCATCTTCTTTGTATTTTTTAAATTCCATTTTCAGTTCTTCTAAAAGTGGAGCCATTTTAAACAGTTTTAAACAACCATCCGATTGATTTTAGTCATTCAAAACAATAACCAAGAATCCAGAAATCATCAAGTAATCCAGATAATCCCGAGTTTTATCTTCTTATTTCTTTTTTGACTTTCTCTTCCTGGGGTTTTTGTTGCGATATTTCAGTTAGAATGTATCTTTTGGAAGTCTTGTTGAGATTTTGCTATGTTCTTTTTTAATTCCAGGCAGTCTCCTCCCTTCCATATCCTGCCCTTTTATTCTTCCTCTCTCCTTTCCTGTTTTCAAAAGCTTTTAATTATCCAGAGATCTTTATTATCCGTTTGACTTTTTATTTTCAGCATTAAATGCCTATTAATGTCAAAGTGGATTTTTTCCCCAATTCCTTACTTAAGTCTCTTCACTGTCAGTATAGGAAAAGGAGGGGAAAAAAACCAAATCTTTTTCCTTTTCCCTCTCCTTCGCAGCTTAAAAATCTTCTTAGGGAACAATGTTATTGTTTTTTAATAGTTTCAATTCCAGGGTACCTTATTTGTTGCTTTTGCTGTTTGACCTGGTCAACCAAAACTTTCTCCTCTTATCATCCTCCTGCACATTCTTTTCTGGTCGAGTTCTTCTTTGTGGTGGCCATTTCTAACCACCGCTGCAACCGCCTTTGGGAAAGGGAGTAATGGCCAGCTGGGGAGGAGAGATGTGGCTCTCCTCAACCCTGCAGGCAGTCTCCCCCCTCTTGAGCACCTCTACGGGGTGGCTTAGCCCCGAAGCCAGATGGCTCAGGGAGCTCCAGTGGCGAGCATGGATCGAAGCCTCACAGAGATGAGGTTTTGGTCTGTCACTGAAGAAGTTCAAACCGGAAGCCAGCCTTCACTTTTTTATTTATATGCAAATCTAGCAACTTTTAGGAATAGCTAACAGACTGGAAGCAGAAGGTGAAGCTAGACAGAATCACATCTGATGCCTGTACAATTAGCACAGTGACCCCCCAGGGCTCTCTTCCCCCTATACCAATGACTGCATCTCAAATAATCCATCTGTTAAAATACTGAAGTTTGCAGATGATACAACAATGATTGGTCTCATTCAAGATGATGAATCCGCATACAGACAGGAGGGTGTACAACTTGCCTCATGGTGTAACTGGAACAATCTGGAACTGAACACACTCAAAACTGTAGAAATGGTGGAAGGCATTAGAAGAATACTACCATTAGACAACATAGTACCAACAGTAGAGACCTTCAAATTTCTAGGTTCTATTGTATCACATGACCTAAAATGGACACCTAACATCAAAAACGTCATCAAAAAAGCACAACAAAGAATATTCTTTCTGAACCAACTCAGAAAGCTCAAACTGCCCAAGGAGCTGCTGATCCAGTTCTACGGAGGAATTATTGAGTCTGTCATCTGCACTTCTATAATTGTCTGGTTTGGTTCTTCAACAGAACAGGACAGACACAGACTTCAGAGGATAATTAGGACTGCAGAAAAAACAATTACTGCCAACCTGCCTTCAATCAAGGACCTGTATATTGCACGAATCAAAAATAGGGCTGTGAAAATATTTACAGACCCCTCACATCCCAGACATAAACTGTTTCAACTCCTTCTCTCAAAACGACGCTACAGAATACTGCATACCAGAACAACTAGACACAAGAATCATTTTTCCCCAAATGCCATCACTCTGCTAAATAAATAATTTCCTCAACACAGTCCAACTATTTACAAAGTCTGCACTACTATTACTCTTAATCTTCTCATCAATCCTTTTTGCCCATCCCCTCCACTTGTGACTGTATGACTGTAACTTTGTTGCTTGTATCCTTATGATTTATATGGACTTTTTCCTTGTATGATTTGATTGCTTATTGTACCCTATGACTATTATTAAGTGTTGTACCCTATGATTCTTGACTCTAGATGAATGTATCTTTTTTTATGTATACGAGGAGCATCTGCACCAAGACAAATTCCTTGTGTGTCCAATCACACTTGGCCAATAAAATAATTCTATTGTACTCTATTCTGCTACAACGACAGAAACTTACTGGATACTTGTTTTTGTCCTTAATGTCAAGGCATAAGTCAATTACTATAATATACTGCATTTTCTGAAAAGATGTCTGGAACAAACAAGCTAAAGTAAAGTAGGTATATTATAACATAAGCCATTCGTTTAAGATCTCATTTTCCCTTTTGGGGGGGCACCATTTTTATTTATAGTGAATGAAAATATATATTATTTATAGTAAATGAAAATATAGCAACAAGGACTTCCGGTTTGAGCTTCTTCGGCGACAGACCGAAACCGCAACTCTGCGTGGTTTTGATCTGTGCTCGCCGCTGGAGCGCCCCGAGCTGGCTGGTTTCAGGGTTAAGCCACCCCATAGAGGTGGTGAAGAAGGGGGAGACTGCCTGCAGGGTTGAGGGGAGCCATATCTCTCCTCCTCAGCTGGCCATTACTCCCTTTCCCGAAGGTGGTTGCAGCGATGGTCAGGAATGGCCACCACAAAGAAGAACTCAACCAGAAAAGTATGTGCAGGAGGAAGATAAGAGGAGAAAGTTTTGGTTGACTGGGTCAAACAGCAAAAGCAACAAATAAGGTACCCTGGAAATGAAACTATTGGGGGAAAAAACTGTTCTAAAGGAAGAATTCTAAGCAGCGAAGGAAAGAGAAAAGGGAAAGAATTTGGGGGGGGGGGGCCCCTTTCCATATAATGCTGAAAATAAAAAGTCAAATGGATAATAAAGATTTCTGGATAATTAAAAGCTTTTGAAAACAGGAAAGGAGAGAAAAAGAATAAAAGGGCAAGATCTGGAAGGGAGGAGACTGCCTGGAATTAAAAAGAACTTACAGTAATATCTCAACAAGACTTCCAAAAGATACATCTTAACTGAAACATTGCAACAAAATAGTAAAATCCCAGGAAGAGAAAATGAAAAAAGAAATAAGAAGAAACATCTTGGGACTATCTGGATTATTTGGTGATCTCTGGATTCTGGGTTACTGCATTTGAATGACTAAAATCAATTGGGTGTTTGTTTAAAAGTGTTTAAAATGGCTCCACTTTTAGAAGAATTGAAAATGGAACTTAAAAAGTACAAAGAAGATGCATAAGAAGGGAGAGGTTCTTTTGGCTTCATATTTCAGTTTTTGGAAATGGAGATTTGGAACTATGAGAAACAACAAGAAATGCCTGCAGAACAAGAAGATTGGGACAAAGAAGAAACCATCTTTAATGAACAAGTAATCTTAGGTGGGGAAAACAAAGGAAAGGGGGGAAAGAGAATGGAAAGTTTAAGATTGGGAGAAACAACCCCAAAAAAGAATAGAGTGAAAAATAAGTTTAAAATCAGAAAGCAACAGGGGGAAATGCAGAAGAGAGAATTAGAAGTAGAGAGAGAAGGGGTTAAAAGGGGGAGGGAGAAGAAGAGGGGGAAGAAAGAAAGGAAAAGGAGGAAAAGGACAGAAACAAAATATAGAGAAACAGGGCCTATTTAGAGATAATGGGTGAAAATCTAAATGAAAAAGGGATTCTGCAAAGGTACATAAGATAGTATTGTTATATTAGAAATAGAAATAATTTCAGAAAATATGAAACAATGTATGATTAAAATGTTTGATAAAATAGCTATCGTAATTCAGTGGAATGCTTGTCAATAAATAAATGTAACAAAATGAATATTTAATGACATAAAACATATGTGAAGAGAAATAAGGGAAAAATTAAGTATGGAGATTGTATGTGTCTTTAAGGAAGTATGATATTTAATTGAAAAGAAATCTTAAAGATGTTAAGATTTTAATGAATATTAACGATAGAAATGATTTGGAATGGAAAGAGGGTTTTAATTACATATATCTACAATCTTTTTTTTTAAAGAATATAGTGTGTATTATAAGAATTATAAGAATGTACCAAGCAGAATTCGATTGGAAATTATGTATTATATTGAATGTCATAACCTTAAGGTATATATTGAAGTTTAAATAAGAGTTGAATGGATAAAATTAAAAGATATAAAGGTGTCATACTCCAATTAGTAATTACAGGAGAAAATTTGCTTAATGAGAAAAGATAATATGAAATTGAAACAGAACAGACAAAAATGATTTGAATTGAGATGAGATAATCAAAACAAAATTGAAAAAATTAAAAGAGGAGAAAAACTATATAGAAAATGCAGAATAGTATAAGATATTGAATAGAATACAAAAATGAGCATGAAATTGAGTTTGTGTCTGTATAATATAAAGAAGTGCAACCTGGGACCAAGCTATTTTCAAAAAAGATGTTTTACTTGTATTTTGTGTGTGTGAAAACCCAAATAAAACTTTAATAAAAGAAAGAAAGAAAATATAGCAACAAGAAACAAACAAGAAACTCCAAATCCACTGAGATGTCTTAATTAAAATGCTTCATCATTTGCTTCAGAACCAAGTGTCACATACACATTTAATGTGTTCCTTTTCCATTCCTTCATGCATGGCCCATTAAATTCCCTGAAAGGAGGCTTTAAACATTTGTTTAAAAAGATTCATCACTGAGGGTTAGAGACTGATCCAGGAAGTCTCATTTGGAAACAAGCAACTGTATCAGCCCAGCAATGACTTAAATACAATTTTTTAAAAAATCTGGAGAAGCAATATAAAGTTTCTAAATGCAATCTAATCTATATTTTTCTACTTTAATAAGTCTGAACTGGGTAGCAGATATTTCAGCAAGAAATAGTGTCTATTATTAGTCAAGCTTTACAACCTGGTGCCTGATATTTCCTAAAGTTATCTGGACCAATAAAATATATTACTTATTGGTTATACCAATGCAACTTGCTAAGACACACGCCTTAAATATGCTTTACTGAGAAAACTACATTTGGTTAAGGCTTCATAACATATTTGCAAATCACATTGATTGAATTCACACTCACACCAAACCACAATCAAGGAAACTTCTTTATAACTAAATATGATATATAAATCCAGGTTTTCTCTATCAGTTCTTATAATTATTGTAACCCACATAAAATAAGCATATAAATGTTGACAATACAGACATACAGTATATAAACTTGCTTGAACCCAGAATCTTAAAACACGTATCTTTTTGCTGATTGATTAGATTAAAGATTAAGAACTCTAGCAATTGGCACTATTTGGATGGACTAAGATGGAAAGGCCTTCCAACATCTGGCTTCCTATTAAGCGATATTATAGCTGGGTTGAGTTGACATAGTGTATTGCATGAGAAGCATACTAATTCAATGGTCTATTTCTTTCAAAAGAAGTCAATCCTGTTAACCCAAATAGGTGCTACTAATCTATTCATTTTCTTCAAAAATAGCAGAAAAATAAATTTAAAAAACCAGGTCGATATATCTACTCCATGATGTGATGAAAACAAACAAACAAACAGTGGAAATTAGCATGAAAATTGATCATTCTTACATTGATAGCTCTGTAGTACTAGCGAACTAGTTTCTTGGAAACATTGGACATACTATAATATTTTGGGGGGGTGTAATTTTTTTAAATTTTGGATATACATGAACAATGAGGCATCCGGGTATCTGTCAGATCTGTGTATCTGACATTCTTCAGTGGAAGAATGTTAAAAGCTAGAGCAGCTTTTAAAGCTCAAGTGGACAAAAAATGCTGTGATCCTAAACCATTCAAAGTTGGGGACTGCATATATTTGTCCACAAAATTCCTAAAATCATTGCAACCCTCTAAGAAACTGGGACCAAAATTCATTGGGCCATTTTTCATCTCCAGAATTATTAATCCTGTTACAGTAGAGTTTCTACTTCCCAAAACACTTAGACAGGTTCATCCACTATTTCACTGTAGCCTACTCAAACCAGAGACCACTTCAAACCTTAGACACCCCCCTTCCCACACCTCCAACTCCCATTATGGTACATGGGGAACAACATTTTGAAATTAAAGATATCCTTGATTCGCGCATTCACCGTGGATCCACACAATATTTAGTAGCTTGGAAACATCTTCGTTCCTCAGAAAATGAGTGGGTAGCCAAACGACATGTAAAAGCACCCATATTACTACGAAAGTTCCACCTGAAATACCCTCACAAACCATCCTAAGTTGTAAATGTAACACATGTTTTATGTCTTCCAGATGGATTTCTCAAAATTTTGAGGAGGGCAATATGTCAGATCCATGTATCTGCCATTCTTCAATGGAAAAAAAAAAGGGGGGGGTACAAGTAATCTTTTTTGATGTAACCTAAATATATTAAATCTTATATTGAATCACATGATATACAACTGGAGTACTGGAGCCAGATGGCTAGAAACTTGTCACCTCTTGGAGAGATAGAAAGAGGAGAAGGGGCCATAAAAATTCTAGCTCTGGAAAATACTCCCTGGGAAAATCCTCTAATATATGTTCTCAGGAAAGGGGAGGGGGGAATTAACATGTCGGTTCTTTGTTTGATTAAGTCCACATCTAAATAAGAGGGGGAGGGGTTCTAACTCCCTTTATCTATTACTGTATGCCTGGAAGCAACTTAGATTCTGCTTTCACTAGTACTGGATTCACTTCCTTTCAAGAAAGGATTCCTTTTGAAATACCTAGTTTTCAGAAGTTCATTCTTTTCGATTGGAGAGGAAAAGTCCATTGCTCACAGTATCATTCAACATCATCATCATAAAAATAAAATTTGCCCAAGAACTGGTGGGACCATAAAATAGAAAAGTCATAGAAAATGAAAATTAAATTGCTCTGGGACTTCAGAATCCAGGCAGATAGGCACCCCAGAGTGCCACATAACACTCTGGACTTAACAGTTGTAGATAAAAAAGACAAAAAAGTCTGGATAGTGGATGTGGCAGTGCCTGGAGACAGCAGAAGAGAAGAGAAAGTAGTGGAGAAGATAACAAAATACAAAAACCTACAAATAGAAATAGAACAACTATGACAAAGGCAAGCAAGGGTAGTACCAATAATAATAGGTGCCTTGGGTGCAGTCCCAAAACAACTGGGGCACCATTTGAACACTAAAGGCATGGACACATTTGCCATCAGTCAATTGCAGAAGGCAATTTTATTTGGAACAGCTTCCATCCTTCAGGAATATCAGTAACTCCATCAAATATCCAGATTTGCCTATCTTGGTAAGGACTCACTGGGTAGACAAAAATGCCAAAACCAGTCTGAACATCTGGCTACTGTGCGAATAATAATAATAATAGAAAACAGTGGGGAAAAGGTTATCGAAAATGAGAAGGTGAAGTTGGATCACCATTTGGAACACCACACACCAGATATCACAGTTGTCAAAAACCAAAACGTACAATTTATTGATACTGCAGTACCAGGAGATGCCAGAGTCAAAGAAAAAGAACTGGAAAAAGTCATGAAATATTGTAACTTGGCCATCGAAACTAGCAGAACTCAGTTCAGTTGACTGAGTTTCAGTTGAATGTTTAATAAATAAAGTATATAATAATAATAATGAGATGGTGAAGATCTTCTGGGACTTTTGAATACAGATGGATTGCCATTTGGAACACAATATGCCAATATTACAGTTGTCAAGGGCCAAAGCATACAATTTATTGATGTCACTGTACCAGGAGATGCCAGAGTCGAAGAAAAAGAACTGGAAAAAATAATGAAATATTGTGACTTGGCCATCGAAACTACACAGTTATGGATGAAACATTTAAGAGTGATACCCATTGTCATTGGGGCACTTGGTACTATGTCCAAGAATTTTACAAAACACATCAAGAAATTGCAGTTTCCTGCAATACCAGCAGAACTGCAAAAAACTGCGCTACTCAGAACAGCAGCAACCCAGATCTATCATTACCAGTCACTGGTATTTGTGATACATTTTTAAATGTTCAGTTGACTGAGTTTCATGTTTAATGAATAAAAGAGATGATGATTATTGATGATGATAGTTACATTAATCATGCTTATGTAATCATGGTGTTATTATACATATTTGTATTAGAGTGTGCTCCTTCATGGTTTAGTTGTTTAGTGTTTTTATGTGCCATTCCAATAACAATCACAATATTTATTTAAGCGTACAAAGTGATAACATCTGTCATGCCCCCATCAGAGTCTGAATCTGTGGGGGAATGAGCTGGAACAAGAAATGCCAGACATTGAGAGGGTGGCTCCATTGGCCTTGGAGGAAACTGGGGAAGGGCAGAGTAAGTCGAGGCAAGGTTTGTCTGAAGTAGTAAGGCTTGCAGGCAGGGGGGAACAGAGGCAGGAGGAACATGAGGGACAGAACTCATCCAGGATCCCCTCCTGACCCAAGGGCTTGGCAAATGGAGAGGAGGCATGATCAGCGCAGATGAAATAGTCTTCATGAGAGGAGAGTGCCCCACCCATCTTCACAAGGCACACCAAGGAGATGCTGTGGGAAGGGGCATTTGTTGGGAACAAATCAAAGGTAGTATTCAGCAGGTTCTGACCAGTTCTGGAAAACCAGTAGTGGAAATTTTGAATAGTTTGGAGAACTAGCAAATACCATCTCTGACTTGAGATTTTACAGTATTCTTTCCCTGCCATGCCCACCAAGCCACGCCCACAGAACCAGTAGTAAAAAACATTGAATCCCACCACTGAAACAAATGCTGAGTTTCTGAAGTGTGCGTGTTGACATTTGAACTGGCCAAGAGTCCTGGCATTCCCATGGGTGTTCTGGACTAATTACCTGGATCTTTTGTTCCTTGAACTCCTTGATTGCCTTTGATTTGCCAAATAACTTTGGATTTATTGCAGAGCAGCCTAATGCAGATAGAGTTGGGCTGGACTAATTGCAGCCAGAAGCTGCTTGAAGTTTGTGTGGAGTTTTTTATCATTCTGCTTGAGACTTGCCAGAAACTTGGGAGTGTTTGAGGAATTTTGGAGCAATAAAAGGGTGGTTTGATCTTTGTACCATGCCCTGGGTCATTACACCATCTTTCAACATCTAATCTTTACATCTAGTTATTACTTTTAGTATATAATATAAAATGCATAATAATATTCCCCCTTGATCTTGTTTCTACCTCTATTCTAGCTCTCAATAAAGCCAATCTTATATTAAACAGCATTCCCTTTCTAACCATCAACTCTTATTCACTTTAGTATTTCAATTCTTATTCATTTTTTGACTTGCCTCCCAAACTCCTCCCTTGGATTTTTGTCTGTCTACATCTTTCCTATTTAACCCAAATATTCCATCTCTACTATCTTTTGCTGCCATGCATCTGGAGGATCTGCCTAAGCCCCTATTCTCTTCAAAAATATATTTCTTTTTATTCAATCCAATTTTTTGATCTCTTAATATATATTGTCCCTGATTTGATTCACAAGTCTTTATTGTCTTCTCCTTCTTCACTTCTTGTTTTATTTGTTAGTTTATCTGTTCTATCTTTTTCTCTGGTCTTTCAATTATCTCCTCACTTTCCTGTGTTTTATTATTTTTATTTGTTATCCGTTGTTGAATATTTTCTGATTTCATGCATTGTCTTTTATCTTCGTATGGTTCTTGTCAGAATATCGTAGGTACTTTGGAGCAGTGGTGGGCTGCACATTTTTAAACAAGCAGTTAAAAAATGACTGGCAGGGTGGGCTGCCAGGGTGGACTGGCAGTGGGAAATGGCAGGAAATGGTGGGGGCAGCACCCGTCTCCCAAACAGTGCAGGCAAGTGGGAAACAGTGCAGGTGAAGGAAAGATCATGCACAGCTGGGCATGCTTAGTGGCAGAAGAGATGCAATGCAATAGGGCTGTTTTGTTCACCACTGATGGAGCCACTGACTGCAATGAAAGAGGAAATGGAGCAGCCAGCACGAGGGAAGGAGGAAGAGCAGAGAGAAGAGAGGGAAAGCAGCCTCCTCATCTTGTGCCAGCCACTCCGTTGCCCAAATGCAGCACCATGCCATGGAGCTTTTCCCACCCACCACCACCCAGAGGCCCTCATTCTCCCAAGCATTTCTTTGCAACCTGCTTTCCAGCTATCTTGCATTTCTCACCATCATGGCAGAGAAAGAAAAGTTTGTGGGACTAAAAAAAATTCACTCAATCAATTCCAACTTTGTGAGCTCTTTTTCTTTCATGAGAAATTGATATTGATTGATTGAGCTTTTTTTTAGCCCCACAAACTTTCGTTTCCCTGCACACAATGGCAAGAAACATGATGGAGCTGGAAATCAGGCAAAGAAATCCTTGAGGATTTGGGGGGAAGCAAGGGCATCTGGGTGGTGGTGGGTAGAGAAAACTCTTCTGCCCACAAAAACCCTGTCTTTGCCAACTGACACTGACAGGGAGAGTAAGAGCTACTTGGAAGAAGCCAGTCAGCCTAGAATTCAGGAATACCCTTTCCCTCAAGCTGGGCCACAGGGACAGCGTGGGAGGCCACAGGGAAGGCAGGCAAGCAGGCTGTGTTGCTGGGACTGCATGGGAAGGTAGGCAAGCAGTCTAGCCATGGAATTGCATGGGAGGCAGCTGGGCAAGAAGTGAAGGAAGATTCACCAGGCAGATATCACCTGGGCTGCGTGGTTGAGGCAAGCAAGGGAACTAGATAGCAGCAGCAGCAATGCCTCAGGTGTGACTCTAGGCATCGGCCAAGGCAGGCGAGGTGAGATAAGGAGTGACTAGGAGGGGTGGGATGGGTAGGGCCAGCATTTGCCAGTTCATTGAACTGTGCAGAATTTTAACAACTGGTACACTCAAACTAGTGCGAACCAGCAGCAGCCCATGTCTGGTTTGGAGCATCAACATTTCTTTTTAAAATCCACTCATCCTCCCCTGATGCAACATCTTGTCTTATTTTGTTAGGTCCAAATATTGCTCAATAGCCTGTAAGTAGTCTATACCACCACAAAGTCTCGATTGTCTATGACCTCAGAAAGTCAGCTTAGAAACCATTTGCTCAATCTTGGTATTGCTCCTCAAGGGAATGCAATAGTTATAGCTCTTTGTGTCCCAGTTAGTCAATTAGCTCCATCTAGATAATCCAGAAAGATTTCCAAATGTCTCCTTAAGTCCACTTTGTAAATTCAGTCACAGATCCTGGCATTTAAAAGTTGCTTTCTTTAGATGTCTTCCATAATCTCACAGTTATACCTCTTATAGTCATGAAATAAACAAATATAGAACAGTAGATAGCACAGAGTCCTCCAGGTGTTATTTATTTTCACTTTTTTCCTTATCTTTTCAGTACTTTCCAAAAGTTGTAAGAGTTTAGTATATATTCCATTCACCAGTAGATGGCACCTTCAAGCTTAAATTTCAATGTTGCACAAAATCTGACAAATATTTATTTCAATTTTTTGAAAATAGTCAATATTCAAATAATTCCAACATTTTAAAATGCCTTACCAAAATATTGCCAATAAAGTTTAAAAATCCAATTTTTCTAAATTTTAAAGATTTTATGGTCTTTAATTCCTTTTGTTTCAGGTCCATAACTTTTCTCTGTGTAATTATTTGCCGCTTTGATAAGCATTTCAAAGAGTCTCTTTTCCAGGGTTTATTTTCTTTGGGGTTAAGTTCTAGGTAAAAAAAAGAATCACCTCACCCAGTTCCAATCACTGTTCATTGACACCACTCCAGCACATTCTTTGTTTCTTCGGCTGCCCCAGCTTCATGGAAGCCATAATGGCTGCCTCTCCACTTCATTGTTGGATAGGAGGTAATCCCTGGGTCCAGCTGGAGAGCCACCATTCTTCGTGATCTGTAGGGTACCCCTCCTTTCTTCCTCACCCCTACAGGGTAACTTTAGCCCCTTGGGCGTCCTCCAATGAGGAGGATTTGGTGTGAGTTCACAGAGCCCTGTTCCTCATGTCTGATCTCCTTGCGATGTTAAACCAGAAGTCTATAATATTTTGTTAATCAGTTTCCTTGCTAGTGTAAATAAGCCCATTGATCACACTGATGTTTGCATCTTTCCTAGTATATTAACACTGTGTTCTTCATACTAGCTCATGTGCTAGATTTTAGCCAAGCACATGGAGCAAAAAAGAAATTATAAGTTTTATTTTGTTTTGCTTTTTGATATAGTTTGTCAAATAAGTCATAATGGCCTGGTAAAACTTTAGTTAACTATAGTTTACAAGCTATAGTATTAGGTTCATACATTGTTGTAAAATAGAAAGCAAATAAAATTGTACTTGCTGTACTGTGTGAACTCGTCCAACTACCACAGAGAGGAGCTATGAGATAATTAATAAACTGTAGAAGGATACCATTAGCTAGAGGAAGAGATTAGTTGCTGAAGTACAGCCATTAAGCAGTTCCATCTTTTATAACTAATAATAAGTAATGCCCTTAGTTACAGTGTAGCAACATCTTCAAGGCTACCTCTTTTGCCCATTATTATGCTCATCTTTTAGTAACTCATTTTTATAGAAACCATAATCCGTTTTCATTATATACCACAGTGTACAGTATGGACATAAAATAAGTTCTTCGTTAATTCTTCTTCCAAATAAATGGTGTGTGAATTTCTGAAATGGAGTGGGGTTATAGTTAGGCCACATTTCTTATTCTTTGAGTTCTGCGATCTTTATATCAAAATGTTTCTGAGCTGAATAGTTGCATGCAAAAAAGCATGCACTTGGGAACAGAACAGTTAAAAATGTGCATTCTTGGGATAATTGATACATTGCAATTGAGCCATTCATTTTTTAAAAATATGCATAAGAAGGCATCTAATTCTTAAATGGAAGCTATATTGATGAGAATCAAATTTCAAATATTTTAAAAAATACATAATTTGCAAGGCAATTTAGAAGATGATACAAGATGTTGTAGATGGTATAATCAGAGCATTGGCAGCTAAGACTTTAATACAAAATTTGAATCCATGATGGGTTGCTTTAGTAAAAGCAAAATCAGGAACTCTTAAAATGGATACTTAACTATAATTCATAATGAAGACAGATTTGCATAAATTGTATATATAAGAACTTCCATGTAGAATTTTTCTACATGTAACCATTTCCATAGTTAGAAATAAGTGTAGGTAGTTCTCAACTTACAACCGTTTATTTAGTGGCTCTTTGAAGTTACAACAACACTGAAAAAAGTGACTTGTGACCATGACTTATGAGCATCCCAATGGTCATATAATCCAAACTCAGATGCTTGGCAACTGTCAATGTGTGCTCCTTTCAAAATCCAAGAAAGAAATACCCAGATTCCATGGATCAGAGCAAAGTTATCCTTTTACTGGAGAATGAAAAGGAAGCTACAAATGGAATTCCGAAACTGAGAATTTGGCACTCAGATCACACATACAAAGAAATGGAATTGTTCCCACCCCCCGAAATC
>NW_020769346.1:1852507-1899041 GCF_900518735.1 Pseudonaja textilis | reverse complement strand
AAATCATACACCCCCTCCTTTTCTGCCCACAGTAAAGGAATGCAAAATACCTCCAGCTCTCTTCCCCCCCACAATTACCCCTCCCCCCCGTTGCTAATGACAGCCGAAAGAATTAAGCCTAGCAATAGAGAAGATATGGGAGAAATAAATGAGATAGATAGTAGTTAGGGTACTCGAAGAGATCTTGAGGCTGACAGCAACTGACTTGTATTTATGATGGTTGCAGTATCTCAGAGTCATATAATCCTCTTTTGCCATCTTCTGACAAGCAAAGTCAATGTGGAAGTCAGATTCATTTAAAAACAGTGTCACAAACTTAACAAATGCAGTGATAACAACAGTTGTAGCAAGAAAGGTCGTAAAATGGGGCAAAATTCACTTACAACTGTCTTGCTTAGCAACAAAAATTGGGGGCTCAATTCTGGTTGTAAGTTGGAGACTACCTGTGGAGTTGAAACAAAAACTCTATTACAATGATTGGAAAGATTGTTATCAGATTATAGATACACATCAGATAGGCATTGTCAAAGCTACTTTTCCCCTTGTTTTACCTCTGCTCATTTTTAAACTGCTTCAGTTTAGTTGGTTCTAAAGTTGATACAATTCGGGGGGGGGGGAGATAAATCTTCAGGACAGAAGAGAAATATAATCCTCTGCATTAGGTACCTAAGACACAGAGAGAGACAAAAGAGCTTATATAAGACTTTCTGCCTTCCAGGGTAGTTTGGGAAGAGACAGAAATGCATATAATGCATGCAAAAGGTCCCAAGTTTGGGGGAAGTGGAAAGAAGAAGAAATGGAAAAAAAAGAAAGGCAGGACTATAGAAACCAGGAAATTTTCTATCTGGAGCATTTTGGTGAGCTACGAATCCAAGTCCTATTGCTAGTAAAGGGGGATGGATCATATAGAGATTGCAAGAGATCACTTACAGCTCTTCTAACATGATTAAAAAGAGGATCGCCAACTATTACCAGCTAAGTAATCACTGCTAATTACCTAGTATTTAGTGGGAACAGTCTACTAGACTGTGAAGACTTAAAGCAGATTGGATCCAGATCAATGGTGGGATTCAAATTTTTTTACTACCGGTTCTATAGGTGTGGCTTGGTGGGCGTGGCAAGGGAAGGATACTGTAAAATCTCCAGTCAGAGGTGGAATTTGCCAGTTCTCCAAACTCCTCAAAAGTTCCACTACCGGTTCTCCAGAACTGGTCAGAACCTGATGAATACCACCTCTGATCCAGATGGGCCATATTGGAAGTGAATGATGTAATCAAAGATCCGAAGAAAGAGAAAACTGCTGCAGAGAGATGGTAGTTAGAGTGAACATATTCCCTAGATTGTTCATATGTGTCCTATGCTTTTGAGGTCTGCAGTGCAGTTTTTAGGAGACTGCTCAGCCTGTTTTGTGTGAGAGAAATAGCACTGTTAGCTGAGCACATGCCTTTCTTTGGAACACTGAGAGATTTACTGACGAGGTTAAAAAAAAAAAACAGTGTGTACTATTCATATGTGCTGTTTCCTAATTACATAGATGCTGTGAAGGTTAGGGTTAAAACTGTTGTCCGAGTAGGTAATTTATCAGTGGGTTTAATAAAAAATAATCCTGTAGGAATAAAAGTGAACCTATATGTGAGATTTCTGCAGGAATCAACTGATGTCCGAACTCATGTCCGAGTTCTGTGATAACCAGACATTTCCATGACAGTATTTCATTCTAATGTGTCTTTAATGCTGCAACACAGTGTCACCCTTAAGTTGTCTTACTTCACTCTTGGGAGGATAATAAATACCACTTACACTTTTGATCAGCAGAATCAATCATACAAAGTCCTTTTGGCTTTTAGTCTGCAGATTGTGGGGGACAGCCTTTTTTTTACTGGCTAAATTGAGGGGACAGGCATCAAAATTGATGAATTAGAACCATGAAACATATTTGGTTTTCTGGCACCAGAATTGCGTAAGAATATACTACAATTACTTTATCTTGTGCTCTATATCTGTAAAGATATAGAGATGATATTCACCTACCCCTGCCAGAGCAAATGGCTTCTGGGAGATCTCTAATGGATGAAGCATTGGAAAAATAGCCATAACATTTGCTGTGATTGTATATTATTGATTATTCAGACTGTTTTTCAGAAAAGTTGTGATTTTTTTTTTGTCCTTTTAGGTAACAAAGATGTCTCCTTATTTATAAACCTCAGATATTTATAAACATCTGAAGTTTATAAATATTATTCATAAGGATGTTATAAATATATGATGCTACAGGAAATATTTTAATTTCCTACAATAAGTAGGTGTATTAAAGAAGAGGATCTTTTTTGTTTTAAATTATTTTTTAAAACCCTACTTGATTTTGATTTTTTTCTTTCTTTTTTATTAGAATGGTCTATGTGTATTGAAGAGTATCCTTTTTTAAATAGTTGGTAAGGGCAATTAATTCTTAGATGGAACTTTAATGTTAATTCCAAGCATATTGGATGTGTGGTCTGGCTGAGTTATTGGAAAATTAATGATTAATATTGATAAGCAGTTAAATGGAAGTTAAATAATATATTAAGTATAATACTCTCAGAATATAAAAAATTGAATTGAATATTTCAAACTAAAATTGGTATAACCTTATGTTAATTTAATGTATACCCCAGAAACATGGAATTACTAAACAAATGCTCAAAGAAACACTAAAATAGTGGGAAAAACCTTCAATTATATATTTTGGGTTAAAATTTAAAATATACTGCTGAAACACAGAATTACTATCAAGGCATTATACAGAGCTATACAGGACTTATATCCACCAGATAAATTTAACCATATAACTTAGTCATGTTGAGAACATTATTGATTTGTTGAGCAGTTCTCAAAGTATCTAGTTTTTTTTAAATTCAGCTGTTACCCTTTTTATGAAGAATATATGTGATCTGATACATACCTAATTGGAAATGACAATTAATAAACATATATATTGAGACTTCTTTGATCAAATTTCTGCTAAATGTAGACAACTCCGAATAGTTGCTTCCCCACTGATGTGATGAAATGCCTCAACCTGAGCTAGAAGAAAATAAAAACAACATTAAATCAGCAACCCTATTGGTTATCATTATCCTGCATCTACTGTTTCTTTTCTTACCTTTTGCAGGCTTCCTTTCCTTGACAAAATCTAACTGACTTTTTACATCTAAATGCTACTCTTAGATGATGTCAGAATAAATCTAGGAACAATGATTTAATTTTACAGCCAAGGCTCAAACTATCTCAATTATCACCAGTGGATGAGATGGGCAAGGCTATAAGGATACTGGTGGTCCTTGGCTTGCAATCATAAATTGGCACCACAGTCACAGGTTGATGCCTCCATACATGACCACAATGTTCTAGCCTTTTTCACAGCAATCATTAAATGATTTCTATGATCATTAGAGGAACCCATTCATTTGAAAGTGGCAAAATACATTGCAAATTATGATAATGCAAATCATGATAATGCTATGCCAAATGCTATGATGGGTCATAAAGTTGATCTGCCCAACATGTGGTCACATGACTACAGGGGGGAAAGTGTGACCATTTATAATGATTGGGTGTACTTTATGGCTGTTGTAATTTTGGGCAGTCATAAAACAACCATTGAGGACAAGTTAATATGTTTTTCTGTATAGAGTAACTGGCTTAGATTTCTTTATCCATATATTTTAGGTGAAATTAATCTTTGTAAACAATAGTAATACCAGGGGTGGGATGCTACTGTTTCTACCTGGTTCTATAGAACCAGTAGCTGCAAAGAGCAGCTGACACTGAACCAGTTCAGTGTTTGGCCCACCCGCCTGCCCGGGCTCTAGGCTGTCCTTTATTCCATGCTTTCCCCTCCTCAGCTGCTTTGTGTGGCACAGCTGAGGTTGAAAAAGCAGAAAACAAGGGAATTTTCAAATGCTGCACACAGACGTCACAGATTTCTTGCAAACACTGCACACATGCATGTTATGATTGTCTGCTGTTTGGAGAACCAGAAAATTGCTCCACTGGCTGGTCCCTCCCCTCCCCTCCCCTCCCACTCATTCCTTACCTGGCATGCGAGCCATCCAACTTGCCTGGTTTGGTAAGTTGCTATTTTTCCTTTTTTGTCCTGACCATCAGCTGTTCTGCTCTGCTGGGAGATTTAGATTAGCTAGAAACTAGGAAATCCTTGGATTTCTTGCTTTCTAGCTAATCTAAAAGCAGAGCCGAACCTTCCTTAGGACTGAAGCTTTTCAGTGCAGACTCAGGTAGCCGATTGCAGATAGATAGATCTCTTTTTTTAAAAAAAAAACTTTATTGATTATACAACTAAAATGTCAAACAAACACATACACAACACACAGAAAAAGAAAAGAAAAGATTAAAAACTAACAATTCTATTATTGACAGTCTATGGTTCCTTATTGGTGACATATTTACAAATACATCTTATTGTGAATATATAATTACTACCTCTTTTACATTTTACAGTATTAACTAATATATTTTCTATTTTTGTTCTATCCAGTCATACTAGCATTCCCAGTTTCTATAATATTCTGATGTTTCTTTTTCCTTAAGTGCTAAGGTTAATTTTTCCATCTCTGCACAGGCTGTTATTTTCCGAATGACCATTTCCTCTGTTGGAATGTCCGCTTGTTTCCAACACTGTGCAAAGTTTATTCTGGCTGCAGTAAGAATGTGCAGTATTATATATTTGGCTTTTTTAGAAAATTGTCTATTAAATATTCCCATATATTAAATATAAGAAGAATTCTGGTTTTAATTCAATTTGCTCCGCCATTATTTCCTCTAACCATTTTTTAATTCTATGCCAATATCTTTGGGCTTCAGTGCAGGACCACCACATGTGAAAGAATGTTGCATGTTTCTTTTTACATTTCTATCAATTCAGATTCATGTTAGGAGACATCTTTACTATTCTCGAGGGCGAGAGGTGCCATCTATAAAATATTTTATAGGTATTTTCTTTATATGTTGCTGATTTTGTAACTTTATTGTTCCTGGTCCAGACCTTTTCCCATTCTAATAATGTAATGCTACGTCTTATGTTTCTACTCCAAGCTATCATGTTGCCTTTGACTACTTCCTCTTCTAATTCTATTTCTAATAAATAATTATTAAATTTAGTTATTTTTTCTCTGGACCTAGTAGGATTTTATCTAATTGTTGTGGCTTAGCATAAATTCCAAAATTTTTCTTATCCTGACTGTATCTATTTTGAATTTGCAGGTAAGCCCACCAGTCTACTTGTAGCCCTTGTTCTTGGAGATCTTGCCATGATTTTAAAGTTCTTTGTGCATCAAGAAGGACTTTGTGTTTTATCATTTTGTTAAGATCTAAATTATTGAGATCCAGATTGGGATTTTTAAATAATGGGGTTTTTTTATTCCAATGAGCCAATAAGGAGTCTCTAATTATATGTCTGTGGAAATAATTCTGTTTCTTTTTTCCAGTGTCCCATAAAAATGCGTGCCACCCCCTCTGTAAGTTGTGGCATTCTAGAAATAGGATTCTTTTATCCGACAAGTTTACCCACTCTTTCAGCCAAAGTAAGGAGACTGCACTATAGTATATTTCCCAATTTGGGAGTGCCATACCTCCCCTGCTCTTCATATCTTGCATTGCCTTTAAGTTTATCCTCAGTTTTTTTCCCTTGCCAAATAAATTTGGTGGTTATCTTGTTAAGTTCCACAAAGTAATTTTTATGTATTTTTATTGGTATTGTTTGGAATAAGTAAATAAATTTGGGCAGAATGTTCGTTTTTATAGTAGCAATCCTCCCTAGTAAGGAGATTTGCAATTTGACCTATATCTCTAAATCTTTTTTGACTTGTAATAATTTATTATAATTATTTTCCATTAGAGTTTTGCATTGAGCCGTCAGCCAAATTCCTAAGTATTTAACTTTTTTTACTATAGTATTTGTAATCCCATCATCCTTTCCAGTTTTAATATCTGTTTTTCTGTTAGATTTTTAGTTATTGATTTCGTTTTTTCCCTATTGATTTTAAGTCCTGCAACTTTCCCAAATTGATCTAACTCTTTCAGTAGTTCTTTTTTTTTTAAAGTTTTTTATTTTAACAACAAAACAACATAGACATATCACATAAAACATAGAAACATTATCCTTCTTCATAAATTTACAAACAGTACATCGGTTGGTTTACCACTTTTTTTTGTGCGTCCATTTCCTAGTCACTAATATAATTATATTACATAATAGTTCATATTATCAATCAATAATTGTATAACCTAATATTACTAAAAAATCATTTATCTATAATTTTATTAGTTCATACTTTAATGAGATAATTATAGTTTACTTAATTTATTTTGCGATAAATCATAAGATCATACCAAATCTATCTTGATAACATTTTATAAAGATAATATCAAAAAAAAGAAAAAAAGAAAAAATTATATGCTAAGTCTGAATGTTCTATTATTATGTTTTATTATCTAACCATTGATAAAAAAGATCCCAAACTTCATAAAATTGTTTATCTTCTTGTTCTCTAATTTCAAATGTCAATTTACTCATTTCAGCACAATCCAATATTTTCTTAATAATTTCTTCCTCTGATGGAGTTTTCTCACTCTTCCAGTTTTTAGCAAATACAATCCTAGCCGCTGTTAATACATTTACAATCAAATACTTCCATTTTTTATTATATATATCAGGTAAGATTCCCAATAAAAAAATCTCTGGTTTCAAGTCTATATGTGTCTTTGTCATTTTTTCCAACCATATGCGAATTTTAGTCCAATATTTTCTAGCGTCCTCACAAGTCCACCACATATGGTAGTATGAGCCAGGTATCTGATGACATTTCCAGCACTTTTCAGATTTATTCTTGAACATTCTTGCTATTCTTGTCGGGGGAACGTGACACCTGTAAAACATCTTATACAAGTTTTCTTTATAAGCTGTTGACATTGTCATTTTATAATTTTGAGACCACAATTTTTCCCATTTCTCCAAATCAATCCCATATCCAAAATTCTTCCCCCAAACAATCATCGTTTCTTTAACTTGTTCCTCCTCTAATATAATTTCCAACAAATAACTGTATAATTTTTTAATCACTTTTTCATCAGTACCTGTCAAGATCCTGTCTAAATCAGTCAATTTGTCATAAAATCCCTCCGTTTTAGAATCTATAAGATACCTTGAATGTATTTGCGCATATGAAAACCAATTCATCTTTATGCCTTATTTTTCTAGTTTTGCATCGATTTAAGTTCACTCTTTTCAGCCAATATTTCCCCATATCTAACTGTTTGTTCCTTCTCATATATTATAGGATAAGAAAAGGCTTCAATAGTTGATAGCCAGACTGGGATTTTCAAATAACATTTTCTCTTAATTTTCTCCCAGTTCAACCATAAAGACTCCCTTATATAATGCCTTCTAAAATAGCCCTGTGATTTAGTTCCCTTATACCACAGAAAAGCATGCCATCCCAGTAATAAATCATGTCCTTCTACTGTCAACAATCTAATCTTTCTTAATGTTATCCATTCTTTAACCCACATTAAATTTGCAGCTTGGTAATACAACTCCCAATTCGGAAGGCCAAATCCTCCTCTAATTCTAGCATCTTGTAGAAGTTTTAATTTTATTCTGGCTTTCTTACCTTGCCATATGTACTTCAACACAATTTTATTTAACTCTTCAAAATAGTCTTTTCCAAGCCTGATTGGTATTGTTTGAAACAAGTATAAGATTCTGGGTAGGGTATTCATCTTGATTGTTGAGATTCTCCCTATTAATGATAGTTGTAGATTTTCCCATTTCTTCAACTTTGGAAGACCCTTTAGAAACAGCTCCAAAATTATTGGAAAAGATAGAGACATAGGGTGGCTGGTTTGAAAATAACTAAAGATAAAACAAAGTTTTTGACAAAGAATATGTTACTAAGACAAAGAGGAGAACTGGCAGACCTATTGAAAATTCAAGTCACCAACAAGGTCAAGTATTTGGGGATATACTTGACACCAGGATGCAGTACATTAAAAGAGAACAATTATATTAAACTTAAACAACAGATAGTGGAGTTTGTACTCTTCTTTCTTAATTTTTAGTCCTTTTATTCCTGGGTTCTCTCTAATTCATGTAAGCAATGTTTCCAAAGATAGTATGAAGAGTCTCTTAAGAGCAAAAATGGGTGGGGGTGGTGCTGGAACCCCCAGGAGGCTACCCTACACTTACCTGGGAGCCAGGTGGGCCTCATGGGGACTCCTGGGAGGGAAGGGGAGGGGTGGGTGGGGCGGGGACAGCTGTTCTTCAGAACTACTGGTTTGCCAAACTGGATGTAAAATTAGATAAGATAAGATAAGATAAATTTACTGTCATTGTACTCAGAAACCTGAGAACAACGAAATAAGGTGCTCTTTCACAACATACAACTGAACAACACCAAAAGACATATACAAATAACAATGTAAAACAAATTAAAACAAATAACAATTAAAAACTGTACAACTAGGATATATATATGTTAAGACCACCAGATCTTAACACCCAAAATTAACACCCAATTCACCTGAACTGGCCAGAATCAGGAGTTGCCACGAGGCCCACCTGGCTCCCAGGTAAGTGTAGGGTAGCCTCCTGAAATTCAGCTTCCCACCCCTGAAATAGGGGAATTGAATCTGAAAATGAAGGAAACAACTGCTTTTATTGTCTTAGGAAAAATTTTGACATTGTCCCCTTGAAGTCTGATCAGGAATGAGATCTCTTAGAAGGTTGATGCTTATGCTCAGTGTGTCTGCACATGTAAATAAATTTTAAATGTCTAAATCCACTTTGTCTCTGTTAGAACTAGGCAAACTGCTTCCCAAAAAATAACTTCTCCATGCATTTGCCAGGAGTCTTCTTTCATATCTTGATAGTCATGCTGAGGATACCGTTCCTCACTCTTATTTTTGGGTAGTATATATAGAGGAGATATTCCATCCTGATTCTACATCCAGTGAGTCTTATCCAGAGTCTTACATGTCATTATATATTATATTTTATGCTTCTAGTCAAAAGTCAACCAGCTGAAGGGACTCGAATTCAAGGTCTCCTAGTTTCTAGTGTAGGAAGTTGGAACCCACCCCTTTCCTAGAAAATTGAAATATCCTAAGAAATATTAAAAAGGCAGAATATTTCCTCTAAAAAGAGTAGAAGCTCAGAAGCAGAAACTCACCTAAGAAGCAGAAACTCACCCCCACCTTTGTTAATGGGTGGGCCATTAAGGTCTGGGCCAGAATACTTTGCATAGGAAAAATCTCCAGGTAGGGCTGTGGCAATTGCCAAAAGCCCTTTTAAGGTCATCCAGCAAGGCTCAACCAAGCCTGGAACTCAGGACAGCCTACAGAGTTGCCCCTGCATAGCCCCATGGGGGTCTGACAACCAATCAGAATACAAGCTCAAATTCAAATCCCATCAGAGGGTATAAAACCCAGGCACTCTCAGCACCTCAGTCCTTTTTATTGATCTGTTCCTTTTCACTCTGCAGCTCCAGGCCATGTGGTCCTGCTATTAAATCTTCCAAACAGCCTCCATGTTTCCAGTGTCTTTTTCCCCACTTGGAATTGAACCCAGAAGGATATTTCTTCCAACAATAGTTTAGTACCTAGAACCATTACACTAGTGGTTCTCAACCTTTTTATTGTTTTCAGATAGAAAACAATTAAGATTTAAATAAAAAATGCTTAATAGCTAAGATATTTTCCTGGAGTCTGCTGCATACATGCTACAGTTGAAAATTTTAATTAGATTCAGGTAATTTGTTACCCACATTTCATAAGAAAAGTTAATTAATTTGTAATATAATCCTAGAGCAAAGCAAAAAAGAATGAAAAGAGATAAAAGTTAACTGCATATGAAGACTGTTTCCTTCAGAATCTAATTTCTGTGAAAGACAAAGTTCATTCTTTTGAAGATAGCAAAGTCCACATTCTGGACAGAGACAATCGCTGATTTGAAAAAGGAGTCAAAGGGGCCATGTACAGTAAGACTGAATAGCCATTTCTCAACAGAGGGGAAGAGATATGACACCATGTATCTCCTATTTACAACACAATTCTTTCAGTCCCATTTGTACTATTCAGGTGACTCTGGGGTCACAGATAAATCTCCAAGTGGCTTCAATGACTCTCAGAAATAATGCTAATGACCAGATGAGTGCAAGGAATATAAATCCTTCCACCAATCAGTCACAACTAAAGAAGCTTCTTGGATGAGAAGTGAAACATTTTCAAGGAAAAACACAGTCCAGTTACCTTTTGAAAAAGCACCTTTGGGGCAATGTTTTACCAGGTTATCATTTACTTAGTGTGCCCACAGTAGGGTTTTTCAGCATGATATCTTTCACTTCTGTCATAGTAAACAAAAAATGCTCTTAGCCAATTCTTTGTCAAACAGGAAATGAAGTCTGATCCTCTTATTAGCTAAATTAAAAAAACAATGTGGAGCAGCAAAAATCCTTGAGAAAGGATGACACATGAGATCTAAGCCCTGGGCTAATTATAGGTAATTGTCTTATACTTCACTCTGATAATTTCCAAATTGTAGATCCAATTAACCATATTTAATTGTCCACTTCTATGGCTAGTCAACAGCCAAAAACATTTGATACTCAAGCTAATCTACTAAAGCAGCAGGAATCAAGAAATATGAAAGTTGAAGAATATGAACAATGACAACTCTAATTCATATGCAATCTAAATACATAGCAAAGTCTTGGTTTTTCTTTGTTTGATCTTTTCAACTTTCTAACTAACGCTACCTTGTCATATAGATCAAATAGGTCTTTTTCTCCTTAACTGGGATAATCAAATATTTATTATGCAGATAAATAATTTCAGTCTTGCTTTAGATGTACTGATTTGCTTACATTAGGATTTGTGGGAATAAGTTTATTTGCATGTATTTGCATAAACTATTTAACAAATTAGATAATAAACAAAATAATACATAAAATATTCTCTACTTTTTCTCTTTCTCTCTTCATGCTTCAGGGCAGCTTACAATAATTAACTTTATTTACCTCACATAATTTCAATATCAAATTTAAGGAGTTTAAAGATAACAAAAAGTTTAACACATTTCCAAAAACAATTAAACAATGCCTAGTCAAGTAATAAAACATATTTTAAAAAGAGATAATTTCTTTTTAAAATGTATGTTCTTTGTTCAGAGGCAATCTTTTTAAAAAGCTAGAAATGCTTTCAGTTATGTAATATTTCACTTAAAACTATAAGTGCTAATGGATTCAGTCAGGTTGCTAACTGGGCACTTCAGACATATTTGGAAGGAAACTAGAAATGAGGCTTTTCAGAAGACGTGCAAATATACATGAAAATGAATCTTGAAAGTTTCCAAGTGGTTCAGAAATATAAAAACTAGTACATATTCCTCAACTTTTTTTCCACATACATTTTCAGATGAGTAAAGGGGAATGTATATTTCATGACCAACAACTCCTAACTACTGAACATGGTAATAAATAGTGTCACATTTTCATAGGGAGATGATCAAATAATACAGTTTAGGACTATTTCAATGTTCAGATATTTGCTTGTTATCTGCTTAATAATGTAGACCGCAGCCTACTACTTGATAAGATAGAAAAATGTAGATTAGGAAGCATCACTATCAGATGGATTTGTGACCGGCTGATTTGTAACACTGTGATAAAAATCAACCATTCAGAAGACACTGGAGACACGTGAACAATATATAAGAGTTTTATTATGAAGCTTTTGCCAAAGGGAATTCTGCCCTTGGGCAGAAGACCTGGTTCCCAGGAAGGCTGGGGTTTATATACAGGTTCAAATATACAGTCTCTGCCCCTTTCCGGATTCACAATCTATCCAAGCTACATATCTCCCTATGCAACACCCCTGTTATTGTAGCGTAACATTTGTGTCCTTGTCCTGTTTATCCGTTTCCATTTCCAGTAATCTCCATCATTAACATGACACTGGTCACCGTGACCCGCCAAATATGTAACCTGTATACAAAACAATAGAGAATTCTTACATAATATTCCAGTAAATTATCTTAGGTTAACACGGAGGTTAAAAATGGCATTACCATTACTTTATATTTTCACAGGTATAATTTTACATATCACAATCCCCCCTGTTCTATTTCACCAGTTTATACCTGTGAATCACCATCTCCTTAACCATCTCCTTTGTCCTTGGTTTGGTTATGTTACAACAATACATTGTTTATATTTATTAATCACATTCCTAGGATTAGGACCTGACAGTTATTGTTTCCACCTTTTAAAATGGTAAAAGGAATGACCCAGCTGCAACTGAATTTCTCTATTCACCACAGTCAATAAGGTTTATGCCCAACATCTGAACTGAAAATTAAGAGACTGGTTTAAGCAAAGCAACCCGCGAAGTGAAGGAATACATTAAATTTTAGGAGAATAGTTTTATCATTGATAAATGCCTAGTGCTTTAGCATTTAATTGAAAAATATTCCATAATCTTCCAGTCTCTTCCAGCAGGCCATCTTCATAGACCTGAAATCTGTGTTTGATTTTGTCTCTCGGGCCAAATAGTAAACATCTTTGAGAAATCAGTGCTAACAATCTCTCATTCACATCCCACCAGAATATATTCCTGAAAGTGAGGACTTCAGGGAAAGAAATGGCATACTGAGAGATAGCTCTGCAAAAAGTAGAGCCAATTACTAGGGTGGAATGACAAACCAGTGAGTAGCTTGGTTCTTTGAAATTCTTCCATGGATAAGGAGGGGACTTAAAATTGCTCACAAGTGTCCAGATAGCTGCTCCTCAGAGGGATATTACAAAACAGTGGTCCCTGGCAGTTTTAGGGCTCTGGGAAAGATTAGGGAATACTTAAATTACTGAAAAGATGATTGGTGTCTTTGAAAGGAAACTGAATTCATATACTTCCTTTCTAAACATTTTAGGAAATTGCTTGTTAACTGTTTTTTATCTACAATGAATTCTTGGATCAAGAATTCAGTGCCAGCTAAATTTTCTTCAATACTTAGCAAAAGAAGTTTAAATTACAAATTTAAGAATTAAAAGGGAAATTATGGAATAAACAGCAAAAGGATGATTAAACCTTGATTTTATAAAGTTATAATTGGACTGTTGGAAGAAAAATTCCAGGTCTAGGTCCAAGCCGGAAGAAAGCCACTGGAAAATAAAATGGAGGCTGGAAGCTGATCGGAAAGAAAGGCTCCCTTTATTGATGAAGCAGAACCACCAACCACATGTGATTCAGGAATAGCTGACAAAAAGGAATTTAGAGTGGGTGGATTTTTATACCATCTGGATTCCTATGGAGAATATAAAGAGGTTATGTAGGGCTCATAGTTGGCTCTATACACAAAAGAGGGAAATGCAAATTCTACGTGTTTGTCTGAGGTAATTTTGTTAACCTTTTGTTTATTGCTTATCTGAGTTTCTGTCTTGACCCAATCTTTCTGAATGGATTTCTAGAATCTGCATTTCTAGAAGCTGGCCTCCTCAGTTTTTGCTTAGGGAAGAGAAACTGGGGTTGGTTTCTGCATCCCTTAAGTTTTTAAAATTTCTCCTTTAGGACAAATATTTTATCTTGCCCTTTTAAT
Organism: Pseudonaja textilis; assembly: GCF_900518735.1. Next base: position 1,885,399 of record NW_020769346.1, on the reverse strand, counting down.
ATTTCCCAAAATATTTCATTCTTCTGGAGTGGGAGCTTCCTACAGGACTAAATGTCTTGATGAATTTGAGAACCATACCAAAATATGGTAAGAATTTAAGAATTGGACACTGAGGAAACTAGAGGTAAATAAATACAATTAAAGGAGAAGAACACTTAAATTCAATTTTCAAATAAAGAATGAAGCAAATTTTAACATTGAATATATTAAAGGAAAGTTTTTGACAATACTCAAATTAACTTCTAATTTTAAAAATGTCTGCATGAGGGCACTGACAACATCATTTGGATCACCAGGGTGGAGATAAAATATTGAATATCTTCAGCATACTGATTGTACCTCAACCCATGATGGCAAGAGATCTTACCCAGTGGCTTCATGTAGATATTAAAAAGAAGACAAGAAAGTATCAAACCCTGCAGCACAACACAAAAGAATAGTCATGGATCTTTTACTTCCTATCAATAATGCCAGTTGGGGATCAGCTTTGGAGAAAGAAGTCAAACCAGCTCAAGGCTATGCTGCCCATAGCTGGCCAAATAGATACTGTGGTTGATAGTACTGAAAGTAGCCAAGATGTCAATGAGAGGAAGGTTGGTTGCACTGCCATTGACAACTGCAACCAATGCTGTTTCTACTCAATAACTAGGCCTGAGTTTTATCCAATTTTATTGGTACAGTTTGAAAAAGATATAGTATTTTTGGTAAAGTAGACATTTTAATTGCCGTGATTTTTCCCAGTAATGATAGCTCTAATTTCCCCATTTCTAATTCTTTTTTAATTTGTATTATTAATTTGCCATAATTATCTTTTTTGATTGAAGAGCATCTTGCAGTTAACCAAATGCCTAAATATTTTACCTTTTTCACACTTTGCATTCCCAATTTTCCTTCTAATTCTTTTTTTTTGCTTATCTTTTAAATTTTTAATCAATAATTTTGTTTTGTTTTCATTTATCTTAAGGCCTGTGACCTTGCCGAATTGCTCTATTTTGCTCTTTGTTAATTTTATTCCTGTATCCTCTGGATCTTCCAGAAAAAATACTATATCATCGGCAAATACCTGTACCTTATAATGCTCCTTTTTGATTGAAGCCCCTTTGATTTCTTCATTTTTCCTAATGTTTTCCAATATGTTTTCTAAGGTAAGGATGAAGAGAAGGGGTGACAGTGGGCATCCCCGTCTTACTCCCCTGTAGATCTTAAACGTTTCTGTTCTATCACCATTCAGTATTACACTGGCCATCTGTGTCGTATAAATTGTCGAAATCAGTTTGATAAATTTATTGCCAAATTGCATGCTTTTTAATTGTTGTATTATAAACTGCCAATTAACATTGTCGAATGTCTTTTGCGCGTCGAGGAAGACCATTGCCAATTGTTTTCCTGGGTTTGCTTCATAGTATTCTATTATATTCATTACCATTCTGGTATTATTTTTGATTTGTCTATTCGGTAAGAATCCGTTTTGGTCGCTATGAATGATCTGGTTCAGGGTTTTTTTCAATCTTTCTGCCATTATGGACATAAATATTTTATAGTCAACATTTAAAAGGGATATGGGCCTATAATTTTGAATTAATTGATGGTCCAAATCTTCTTTTGGAATCAATGTTATGTATGTCTCCCCCCATGACTTGGGTAACTTCGCTGTTGTCAGTACCTCATTGGAGAGTTCTAACAATTGTATTTCTAATTTTTCTTGGGGCGTTTTATACAGTTCCCCTGGGAAACCATCTGGTCCTGGTGTCTTATTGTTTTTCTGTTTCAGGATTGCTTCTTGGAGTTCTTTTAGTGTTATTTCCCTGTTTATCTCTTCTTTATTCTCTTCTGGGATCGCGGGTAGCCCTTTCCCTTCTAAATAACGTTAGATTATTTTCCTCTGGTATGTCTTCCCTACTATATAGTCCCTCAAAGAAACTTTTAACAATATGTTTTTTTCTTTTCAATTTGATGTTGTAACGTACCATCAGCATCCTTCAATTGTTGGATTGATCTTTTTTTCCTTTTCTTTCTTAAGTCTATAGGCTAGCCACCTTCCCGGCTTGTTCACATGCTCAAAATAATTCTGACAATAGGCATAACCTTCTATCTTCCTTGAATTTGTACCATAAGGACATAGGCTTTCCACCAGTAATGGGATTCATTTTTTTTTTACTACTGGTTCTGTAGGTGTGGCTTGGTGGGCATGGCATGGCTTGGTGGGCATGGTTTGGTAGAAATGGCAGGGGAAGGATAATGTAAAATCTCCATTTCCACCCCACTCAAGGAGAAGGATACTGCAAAATCCCATTCCCTTTCTACCCCACTAACCTGCTTTCCATCTCTGTTCTACTGTGCAGGGCAACAAAAGAAGACCCAGACGATCAGCTGGGACTTGGGAGGCAGAGAATAGATGGGGGCAGGGCCAGTCAGAGGTGGTATTTGCCAGTTCTCTGAACTACTCAAATTCCTGCTACCGGCTCTCCAGAATTGGTCAGAATCTGCTGAATATCACCTCTGCTTTCCACCCACTACCCCTGAAGTTCTGAGGAAGATCTGAAGGAAAAAGGAGGAGAAAATACAAAATGCAGAATACTAGAAGTTGATTGCCTTACATAAAATGTTAGGATTCTGAATACTTTGTGCAAAGCATTTTTAAAATAAAGGATGCATAGCCATGTAAATTGCATTTATAACATCATTGGACTATAACTTTTGCCTGCCTAACTGCAGCATAGAGTGCTCCAGATTTTGCTGGATGGCTAAAATTTGCAAGTCCTTCAAGATAGAACAGGCAGGAAACGGATATCACAGAATTGTTAGGCTCTATTTGATTGTTATATAGCAGGGGTATCAAATTGGATTTCTTCAAGGGCTGGATCAGCATTGTAGTTCTCTTCTGTGGGCCAGTGGTGGTGGTGGGGATGGTGGGGCTAGTGGCAGGGGGCAGGACTGATGTAGTCTGCAGCATCCTGCCAGCCAAAATGGAGGGTCCATACATGGCAACCCTGTGCCTCATTTTTGCCTTCCATGGCTTCCTGTAGCACTCTGCCAGCTGAAAACAGGCCACGTGGCCTGTTTTCAGGCCATTTTTGGCAATTTCCAGCTTGTTTGGGGCCTGTTTTTCAGCCTGTTTTGGGCCCGTTTTTTTGGCCGGTTTTGGGCTCGGTTTTGGCAGGCAGAGTGCTGCATGAGGCAATGGAGTGTGAAAATGAGGTGCAGGGGGCACACACAGCCTCTTTTAGCTGCCAGAGGCACCGTAGGTCAGTCCTTTGATATTTCCAGGCCAGCCCCATGGGCCGAATTTAAGCACCCACAGGCTGGAACCAGCTTGAGTTTGATGCCCCTGTTATATAAGAACAGAGGGGCAGCATAATGGCTCAACAATTAATATGCTGGGCTTGTTGGCTGGAAAGTTGACAGCCCAAGTTCAAGACCCAAGCATTTGTTGCATTACACAACAAGGTGAGCAACCATTCTCGCCACAGCTCCTGCCAACCTAGTGAAGGGAAATAATAATACTAGAATAGGTAGAATTAGTGGGACATAATGGTAGAGTCAATAGAATTGATTTGACTTGTTGTTTTGCTTCTGTAAGAATTGCTTTGCTAAGAATTGGAATTGTCTCTGCCATTTGCTTCTACCACTGATCTAACTTATTTTTTTTTATATAACTCGGTGCCTGGAATGGAATATGTCATAGTTTGGCAGGGTTACACCAGGCAAATACCTGTGTTGCTAAGCACCCAGCCCATTTGTTGCACCCAGCTCCCCTGTTACTTGCTGAACAGCCAATGCAGGGCTATAAGGAAGGCATGGACCAGGGGTCCAGAATTGGGTACTAAGCTGATGTCTCTAAGGTATAAAAGGACACCATACTTTCTCTAAGGTGTAGCCTTCCTCACATGTCTCTTTTGTATATGTTTGGAACATTTTACCCAGTTCTTTGCTTTGATCAAAATAAAGTCTAATTTTTGGTTTCAAGCTTCCACTTAAGTTCTTCTTTTAGCTCATTGTGGGCTTAAGTGTACTTCCAGATCTTATATTTCTGGTGCCCAACAATGTGAGACTTGAAGGCACTGTTTTCCTTCAAGGTAGCTGCATGCAGCTCCTTACAAGCTGAATTTCTTTGTAGTTCAGTGGCCTTCACTATGGCAGATGGAAGAAACCAGTAGCAAAGTCAAGAGCGCTCCCGGGAAATTTGACCTGGTGACTTCAGCCTGGTCATTTGCTGACAGATTCAGATTCCAGCCAAACCTGAATGTCTTAAAGGGGCTTGAACTGGGGGATTGTGGAACTGAGCTCTTCTAGGTGAGTAGAAATGTTTTTTGGGGGGAAGACGAGTGGAGTGTTGCCTTGTGTGTGTGAGTGGTTGAGACATGGGAAATACATACTGGAGGTTTGTCTACACTTTGAAAGGAGTGTGATTGTTGGAATGAGAGTTTTGAGATTCAGGGGAGAACTTAGTCAAACTTCGAGCCGGCAGGGTGGTCTGAGAAATCCCTTAGAGAATAAGGGAGAGTTTGGTCAGACTCTGAGCCTATGGAAAGGCCCAAGAAATCCCCTTAAGAAATTTGAAATTCAGGGGAGGGTTCATCCAACTCTGAGCTGGTGAAAAGGTTCGAGAAATCCCTTAGGAAAAAATAAAAGGGGGGGTTCTGCCAGGCTCTGAGCGGATGGGTCGAAGAAATCCCTTAGAAGAAAAAGGGAGAGTTTGATCAGACTTCAAGCTTACAAAAAGTCTGAGAAATCCCCTGGGAAAAGAAAAAAAAACATGTGGCTTTAAAAGTTGCTTTTAAAAACATCTTTTAAAAAGAAAAATAAATGAACATTTGAAGGGACCAAACCTTCACAGGTCTGGAAATGTTGTTTAATGATATGTGTGTGTATGCTTCTGTGTGTAATCATTTCCAAACCTGCAGGGAGGATGAGACCCTCTAATAATAGTACACAAAAAGTTATTTAGAAAATGGAGCTCATTGGCTTGTGAAAATGTTCCCTGAAATAATTATGATTGGTTTGCATAGAAAAAGCATAAAATGAAATTTTTGTATGTGAAATTGGTTTACACAAAAAGTCTGATTGCAGTACAAATGTGAGTGTCTGTGTGAGATGCCCAAGGCTCAAAAGGAGTGATAAGGTGAAGTGATTTTGAGACCTGTGAATGTCTGCGTGTTGACAGATACCCCTCAGAGAGATTCCCTTTCACATAAAGAAACAGTAAGTTGCAAGGTTTGGTTGTTGTTGTTGGAAGTAAGTAAAAAGCCACTGTTTGCAAGAAAAAAAGAAATGAGAAAGATCCCATGGAGGATGGGGGAGAGAAATTTTGGAAAAAAATGTGTGTGCTTTATTGAAGCTAGAGAGAGATAGACGCTGAGTGGAGAAAGAAAATGAGAATTCTGTGTAGTTTAAGCATTTTTCCTTCCTGTATCCCGCCCCCCCCCGCTCCCCCCAATCATTCTTTCACACAAAGACTTTTGCCTTGGAAGAGTGAGAAAAGCAGGAAATGGGGGTGGCTGCGGTTTTCTGTTCTTTTACCCATTTTTTCTCTCTCTCTGCCAAGCCAGCCTGAGAAAGGCAGGGTAAAGGGGTGACATCTGATACCTGCCTTTGAAGTTTTGCAGTCTGCACTTTTTTTTTTTTTGACCTGCAAATAGAAAGCTATGCATATATATTTTTCTTTTTTGAACACAATTTTGATTTTTTTTCCTGGAAGTTTTTGATATTTAGAATGCTTAATTAAACCTATATGAAAGAAATGACCCTGAAATCTTTTGCTTAGATTTTTAAATGTTTTTAATCTACTTAATGAGAGTTTGCTTCCATCTGAATGGAATCTTAGTCTGACACACTGATTTTGAATACTTATTTTATTTATTTATTTATTTATTAATACTTAGGAGTCAAGATGCTCCATCCTATGGCATGTTTGTTTGTTTGTTTGCAGCAGCAGTTGTTGCTCTTTTAGGGTTTGTTACAGGGATGAGTTAAAAATTACAATATGTAGAAAGAGAGATATAATACTTATGACATTTGATTAATGAAAGAAATAAAAAATAACACCTGAAGGAATTGAGGAAATTTTTAGGATTGACTGGATATTGTAGGCTGTGAATAGATAATCATGCTATTTTGAATAAAGACTGGTATGCAAGAGTCTAGTGTTACATGGGAATGGGAAATGGCTTTGAGAGTTTTAACCTTACAAAAGCAATTCAAAAACACCCAAATTTGAGTAGATAAATAGGTGCCACTTTGGTGGAAAGGTAACAGTGCTCCATGACATCCTGCTGGCCACATGATAGTAGAAACATATTTGGAAGGCATTGGCTCAATGGCCTTAAAACAGGATAGGATACACTAAAGTCATCTATGGCAGAGTAAAATATGTAGGGACTCCTTTATCTTTTTTAAGAACAGAAGCTTAAAAGCATAGCAGTTTATCTCACTCTCCTTCTTACACCAGAGAGGTAAAGAGGCAATCTTTTTTTAAAGAGTTTTTTATTTTTAGACAAACATACACAAACAACACATAAAAATATAAAGCCATCTTCCAATTACATACATATAGTGTGTTGGTTGGTTACAAATTTTTTGTGCATCTTCTCCATAGTCCTCACTTACAATTGTTTGTATATATTCTCATATTATCATACAGATATTTCTAAATACATTTATTAACATTGTTAATCAATTATTTGACTATACTGTTATTCATTCATGTTATGTGAAATATTCCATATTTTTAATTGATTTATCTTATAACAATTCATATTATCATCCTAAATCCATCACATAATTATAATATATATCTTTATATATTCTATATAGTTCTATTCTCCTTATATTGTAAAATTCTACATATTTTGTTACCATATTTTATTTTCTAACCATTGATAAAATAAAGCCCAAATCTTATAGAATTGTTTGTCTTGTTGTTCTCTAATTTCAAATGTCAATTTAGCACATTCCATTATTTTCTTAATAAGTTCCTCCTGTGTTGGTTGGTATTTTCTCATTTTTCAATTTTTGGCAAATACAATCCTAGCCTCTGTTAATACATTTACAATCAATTATTTCAATTCCTTACTATATATTTCAGGTAAAATTCCCAACAAAAATATCTCTGGTTTCAAATCTATATGTTTCTTTGTCATTTTTTCCAGCCATGTGTAGATTTTAGTCCAATATCTTTTAGCTTCTGCACATGTCCACCAAATATGGTAATATCAACCAGGTATCTGGTGTCATTTCCAAATTTTTTTAGATTTGTTCTTGAACATTTTTGCTATTCCTGTTAGGGGCAAGTGCCACCTTTAAAACATCTTACACAAATTTTCTTTAAAAGCTGTTGACATTGTCATTTTATAATTTTGAGACCACAATTTTTGCCATTTCTCTAAATCAATCCCATATCCAAAATTCCCCCCCACAAGCAATCATTGTTTCTTTAACTTGTTCTTCTAGTTTAATTTCCAATAAATGTTCATATAATTTTAATTATTTTTTCATCAGTACCTATCAAAATTTTATCTAAGTCAGTCAATTTATCATAAAAACCTTCTGTTTTAAAATCTTTATCATATCTATAACGTATTTGCATATATGAAAACCAATTCATCTTTATACCTTGTTCTTCTAGTTCATGCATAGATTTAAGTTCACCCTTTTCATTTAATATTTCACCATATCTAACTGTTTGTTCCTTTTTAAATGTTATTGGATAAGAAGAAGCTTCAATAGTCGATAACCAGGTTGGAATTTTTAAATAGCATTGCTTTTTAGTCTTTTCCCAGTTTAATAACAAAGCCTCATGTATACAATGTCTTCTAAAATACCCTTGTGTTTTAGTTCCCTTGTACCATAGAAAGGCATGCCACCCCAACAACAGATCATGTCCTTCTAATGTCCATAATCTAGTATTTCTTAGTGTTATCCATTCCTTAACCCACATCAGGTTTGTTGCTTGATAATATAACTCCCAGTTGGGCAGGCCAAATCCTCCTCTCATTCGAGCATCTTGCAACAGTTTTAATTTTGTTCTCACTTTCTTTCCCTGCCATATAGACTTCAACATTATTCTATATAAATCTCTAAAGTACTCTTTCCCTAGCCTAATTGGAATTGTCTGAAACAGATATAAAATTCTAGGTAATATATTCATCTTAATTGTTGATATTCTCCTAATTAGTGATAATTGTAAATTTTCCCATTTTGCCAAATCTGTCACAATCTGTTGTTTGAGTTTAAGATAGTTATTCTCTTTAAGTGTACTTCATCTTGCTGTCAAATATATCTCCAAGTACTTAACCTTATTTGTGACCTGGATCTTCAAAGCGTCCGCCATTTCTTCTTTTTGTCTTACTAACATATTCTTTGTCAAGATCTTTGTTTTATCTTTATTTATTTTCAAACCAGCTACTTTCCATATGCCTCTATCTTTTCTGTCAGTTTGAGTGCTGTTTCTAATGGATCCTCTAAGATAAAAATCAGGTCATCTGCAAATGCTTGCAGTTTAAATTCTTCCTTTTTAATTTTCATCCCTGTTATATATTTTTTCTTCTCTGATATTTCTATTTAACACTTCCAAAGTTAACACAAACAACAGAGGTGACAGTGGGCAACTTTGTCTTGTCCCTTTCCTTAGCTCAATAGAATCTGTCAATTCTCCCTCTGTCATTACCTTTGCTCTTTGTTGATGATATATTGTTTCTATAGCTTGGATAAATTTCTTACCAAAGCCCATCTGCTCCAGCTGTAATAACATAAATCACCAACTCACATTGTCTAACACTTTCTATGCATCTAAGAATATCAAAGCCATTTGTTTTTCAGGATGTTATCTTTGTCTCTTTGGCAGAAACCCATTTTGAACAGGATGAATAAAGTTATTCAAGTATTTTTAAGTCTTTCTGCCAATATTGAAGCAAAGATTTTATAGTCTGAGTTTAGCAGGGAAATAGGTCTATAATTCTTAATTTGTTGTGGGTTGGCATCCTCCTTTGGAACAAGTGTAATATATGCTTCTGACCATGATTTGAGTATCCTCTTCTTTGACATGACTTCATTCATAACTTCTAACAATAGAAGGTTCAAGGATTCAACGTTTCCTGAAATGTCTTATAAAATTCGGCTGGAAGTCCATCCGGACCTGGTGCTTTTCCATTGTTTTGTTTCTTAAGTCCTCAGTTAACTCCATCATCGTTATATTGCTTTCTAACATCATTTCAGTCTCTTTAGTTATCTGGAGTAAACTGCAGGTATTGTTTGACTCTTTCATCATCTATATTCTCTTGTTCATACAATTTTCCATTATAGTCTCATATAATTTTTTTCTTCTCTTTTTTTCCATAGAAAATTTGACCTTGATCATCTATTAGTTGCATTATTTTTCTTGATTCTCTCTCCTTTCTCAATTTATATGCTAACCCTCTACCTGGTTTATTTGTGTCTTCAAAATAATTCTCCTTTGCACCCCTAATTTTTTGTGCTAGTTCTTCTTTTTCCATTAATCCCATTTTGTGTTTAATTGTGTCCATTTTTAATTTAGTGTCCTTTTTCTGTGGCAATTTCTGTAGCTCTTTTTCTAGTCTTTTATAATCCTCCTCTAGTGCTTTAGAGGCTTTTCTTTTCATAATATTTCTTTTCCTTGTATAGTCTATTATCAGGCCTCTAGCATAAGCCTTCATTGTATCCCAAAGATTCTGCATTGATGTATCCTCTGTTTTATTTTCTTTGAAAAAAAGGCCAATTCTTTCTCCATGTTCTGTACAAAGTCTTTTTCTTTTAATATAGTATTGTTTAAAGTTCATCTAGATCTTCTTCTTTGTCCTTTCCATTTAATTGTCAATGGATTATGATCTGCCCAGGTGCTTGTTTCTATGTCAATTTCTTGTAAGTTAGAAATCAATTCCATTGACATCCATATCATATCTATTCTGGACCATGATGAGTGTCTGTTTGAATAAAAATATATTGTTTAGTTTAGCATTTCTTTCTCTCCATGCATCTTTTAAGTTTATTTCATCTGTCATTTTAAAGAAGGATTTTGGGAGAGTCTTTATATTTTGCTTTGTTGTTTTCTGTGTTGTATAGTCCAGTTTATATCTACTATTCCATTGAAATCTCCCATCATAACGATATTAGTATAGTCCAGTTCAATTATTTTCATATGTAATTTTCTATGAAATTCTTCTTGATTGTCATTCGGGGCATAGATTGCAATCAGGAGTGTTTCATGTTATTGTCCATTATTTCCACCATTAATACTCTTCCATCATCATCTGTATCAATCAATTTCACTGGGATAATATCTTTAATGTATAGAACCACTCCTCTTTTCTTGCATTGTGGCAAGGAAGTAAATATTTTTCCTAGCTTTGGTTGTATCAACAGTCATTCATGTTGCTTTTTAATATGTACTTCTTGTAGGCAGATTATATCAAATTTTAATTTCTCTAATTTATGAAAGGTTTTTCTTCTTTTAACAGCTGAATTAAGTCCATTTATATTAATTGTAATCAATTTTTTCTCTTCCATGATTATACTTTATAAGTAGGTTTTGTGGTCCTAGTAGATCTTGGTTCTTATTGTTCTCTGACTTCCACTTTTCTGCCTACTGCGTCTTCTTCTTTTTCAATCACTGCTTGACAGTCCTCTTGAAATTCAATTAGTGACACTTCTCTTTCTGTCTCCTCTCCTCTTCCATCCATCACTTTCTCTTTGGTTATTTCCAATGCCTCTGCCAGAATGTCTATCATTATTTCTGCCAAGTTTTGTCTGTTTTCTTCCTCTATACCGTATTTCCCCATGTATAAGCACCCCCTTTGTATAAGCCACCCCCCCCAATTTTTGGACTGTGAAGTTTTGAAAAAAATATTTTATTAGAGAAACAAGTTATGAAGAAAGAAAATTTACAAAGAAACAAAATTCGACATCTAGATCTACAACTTTGGTCATGACGCCGAAAGCGGTGCGGGCGACGCTAGCAATCTATGCATCGGAACGAGAGTAGGAACGAAGCATTCAGGCCGATGCCTAGCGTATGCATTTCTATCGCGTACTCGCACTCGTAATCGTATCATCACGTACAATTTTTACAAAAAAGTATAGCATACTGCTGGAAAACCAGTTTATTCCTACTTTATTATTTTATGCATTTTTCACGTATAAAAAGTGTACCTGCTTTGTATATGCCACCCCCCTACTTTTTGGGCTTGAAAATTTTGGAAAAAAGGGGTGGCTTATACATGGGGAAATACGGTATTTTGAAATCTGAGATAAAATTCTGATCTATCAATCTCCCATCTCAGCATTCCACTCTTGTCTTGTTCGACCACGCTTAATCTACCATCAATATCTCCAATCTTCTTATCTCTTTGTTTATATTCTTCTATTTTGGGGAGTCTCTGTTCTTTGTTGATGTTCTCTATTTTCTTTTCAATATTCTCTGTTCTTGCTTGTATGTTTTGAATTCCTTGCATAATCATCTGCAGTGTCACCTTTTCCTGTTCTTTTTCTTGCTGCAACATCATCTGTATTGATCGCTGTCCTCCTGATGGTGAAGAGGAAGAAGTGGAGATTGAAGAACCAGCTGCTGTTAGTTTCCTGCTCATTTCACAAAAGGTTATAAGCTTGCAAACAATTCAAAATCTTCAGGTTCTTCTAATCCTTAATCCACTTGTATGTTAGACAATTGTAATTCTAAGTAAAAGTAGCAAGAGGAAAAAAGGAAAAACCAAGTAAAACAAAAAAAGGAAGATCTTCAGGTTCTTGTACATCTTAATCCAGTCAATTAATTAGTTGGCAAGAAAAAACCAAAAAACCAAAAAAGAAGGAGAGTTGTCAAATCAATCAATATAAAAAGTGGAAGAGAAAATAAAATTATTCAGGTTCTTCAACACCTTAATCCAATTAATCAAAATAGAATAGGCCCAAAAGTTTCATAAAAAATCTCAGAGATACAAAAAAGAAAAAAGAAAGAAAAAATGCCACCATTAAATCCAAAATAAAAAGAGATTTTAAAAATGGAAGAAAAAAGAAAAAAATGAACTATTCAAATATTAAAAAGAGATAGGCTAAAAAAAGGAAAAAAATAAGTTCCAAAAGGAAAAAAAACGCAGAATCCCAAATGTCCACCAGAAATAAATAGTTAATAGGGAGAGGGAAAAAGTAGAGGATAAGCCCAAAGCAGAAAAAAAAACAGCTTTCTGTCAAGAAGAGAAAAAGAAAAAACAAGCTGCACCTGTATAACATCTAAGGCTTTTTGTTAACTTGCAAACAATTTTTATGACTGTTCTCTAGGCTCTTGTAATCTTTTTTCTGTAAATTCCAAACTTTCTTTCAAGACCAGACTCCAGCCACTGATAGAAACAAAATAACAAATAACAAAAAGAAAAATCACTAATTTTGACTTCCTGTTTAAATTCGCCGCTTAGCCACTTCTGTCTTCAATTTTACAATTTCTTTTTCTTAGGGTGTTCTCACAGGTAGTAAAGTTTTTTTTAAAAGTCATCTCACCATACCAACACACTTTCTCTTTCCATTCTCTTCCTTTCGGAGCTGTCCCAGCTTCAGCAGCTTTAATGGCTGCCTCAAAGAGGCAATCTTGAGGTTTACTCCTATCCACTCCTGTTGTTCTGGGATGGAGTAATTTCCTCACTCTTAGAAGAAAGAAATCTTTTTTGCTTATTTATTAATTTTGGTTTCTTTGTGTCAATATTAATTCCTGGTGATTGCCACAATAAGTCACTGCCTTCTTTCTAGGACTGAGAGAAAGTGACCGACCCAAAGCAACCTACATGATTTTGGACCCACAGAGGAGTAGAATTCACAATACAATATTTAGACTGGCACCCAAATCCCTAACATTACAATGGGACTCTGCCTCTTGGTTATTTAGGATATCTTAAGAGATAGAGGCCAGTAGAGTAAGATAGATATGGTGTTTGACATATCTATTCATTTTGTTTTTGGAAAGGTTCCTGTGTTACACAGACAATTCAGCAGTCAAGGGAAAAATTCACATGAGCAATTAAAATTAGCCTTTTAAAACTACATTAACCTGATAGGAACATGTCAAACATCTGCACTTTAATATATGTCTAAGAAAGATGGTTTAAAAGGAAAAAAGAAAAGAAAAAATTGTTCAACTTTTTGTGAATGTGACTTTAATTCTATTTCCCATATATCAATTTTAAAATCATATTCAGTCTTTGTATATGGGTGAGTCCTAATTTCTTTTAGTTTTGCAGTTTTGTTCTGCTGGAGGAACTACTGTTTTGTGAGGCTTTTATTTTTCACCTGTTATCAAGGTTATATGGAGGCTCTGCCTGCATGTCACTTCTATTACTGATAAATCCATTTCACTTCATGAAATGGTTTCTTGGTGATATAGTGAGAACAGTAACTTAAATTAGGTTCCTTTGATGAATTCAATTATTTATTTTAGGATAGCCTTCTGGGGCATGCAAGTAGATTTTGTAAGAGAGAAATGAAAGATTAATAAGTTAAATACAGGAAGAGATTCTAAAGAAAGTTAGTACATTATATTATAGACATTTGCTACCACAGAAATCTATTTTCTTGTATAAGTCAAGATAAACAATTCAGAATCATGTACGTATATGTGCCAGTTTGGTCTAAAGGTTAAGGTGCTTCAAGAAACAAGGAGACTTAGTTCTAGTTCTGATTTTCTGATGAAAACCAGCTGGGTAACTTTGGACCAGTCATTCTCTCAGCCCAATTCATAAGGTAGTTGTTGTGGGGCAAATAGGATGGATTAGTATGTTCACCACCTTCAGTTACCTATAAATAATAAAGGTGGAATAAAAATCTAACAAAATAAATATCAGCAGTATTCACAACTATGATGATATCATCATACAAAAGCCATGATTATTTGTACTGGTATTGCAATATCTGACAGATTTCTATAAATCACAGCATTTCAGTGATATCTTCATCACCCACAAGTTGTCATTGGCCATCCTTGTCTCCCATAGAGATTCATGATATGTGTGTCTTCCCCCACCCTCCCAAAAAATTCAAATGCACCCAACTCTATTACCTTTTGTAAAATTCTTAAACACTGGCTGTTTTCTCAGGTATAAGGCACCAGTTTGACTCAGGCCAGGTCCAGAAAGCACAGCATATTAATTCACATATTTGTTGCCAATTTGTTTTTCTGGTTGTTTTTACTTTATATAGTGCTCAGAGTCATTGTGAGTGGCAGAGTGATACCAGTTGAAGTAATAAATATTATTAATACCCTCTGCTGTTTTTTTCATCAAGAAGGACATTTGAAAAAAGGAAAAGAAAGTGCAGTGTAAGAGTAAATAGAACATTTTAGTTGATTTTTGAAGTATAAGTCTTAAGCAATTATCTTAGCTATTTTTTATCACTTGCTTTCTTTTTCCTAAACGTAACACTTGCATATAAGGAGATTGTTTCCAAGCAATTTGACGCTCAGCAAATTGACTGAATTTTTAAGGCAAAAGATACTGCCAATCTCTGTTTCAAATGAAGGAGAAACACTTGGGGTCACAATGAAGACTTGGTATAGGGCAGGAGTATCAAACCCAAGGGTCATGGGCTGGATCCAACCTATAGGGTGCTTAAATCTCACCCATGGGGTCAACCTGGAAACAGCAAAGGACCAGTTTGCAGTGCCTCTGCCAGAGAAAACAGAGCTTGGGGAGCCATTTTTTCTGGCAATGCTCAGTTCCGTTTTCACTGGCAGAGAGCTAGTGTCCATCATATCTGAAAATGGAGCTTGGGAGCCCGTTTTTGCTGGCAAAATGCTTGGGTCACCACATGCACTCCAGACCTGAGTGACGTTGAGCTGCCCATGCCAACCCTGGTTATGCTCCCCACAGCCCCCTGAGGTCACTATGAGGCATTTTCACACCCTAAGTACTATTTGAAGTCTAATGGAATGGAATTTTGACCTCTCATTAAAATATCAACTGTAAAGCCAATGCATCAACATTGAATACCTTGAAGTTTTATACAGGAAAAAAAACTCTAGTTACTCAATTAAGGGTTTCAATAATGATTTCAGGGAAAGACTGGATAAGATCAGAGAGATGAGTTAATTCAATGTGTCTTTTTGTAGTAGGGTGGTGCTTCAACATGGATTTAAATTTTAATATTACCTTAGAAGTTCTTGAATGATTATGTAGATACAGCATACACTGGATTGAATAATTTGGTGAAATGATACTTGTTATTTAAAGATAAAATAAACAAGGAAATGATGGGCAATTGTTGATCTTTAAAAAAACACCCTCTGCTTGAATTGCTTGACTCGTCAGACTTTTCCAGTGATGTTCAATTTTGAAGCTAAAACATTCTCTTCAAACATATTTGATTCTTATGCATTGAAGTAGAGTTTTTTTCCCCAATGAGTTTTAATGATATTTTTGGCTATGGACTTTTATTTTTGTGTCTCATTCCCAAAGTGCTTTAAAAATCCTTTAAGATTTATTTTAAGGTATTTTTTTTAATGTTGCAAGGTGGTGAAGAATTCTAGTGGCATGATTGTTTTCTATCTCATGCCTCTCCATCAGTCTCCAGGCTCCTTAACTGACTACACTTAAGAAGCTGAAAAAAAGTTTCCCTTTGGCATGGGAAGTAGGGAGTTACTAAGTACAATTATCCCTTATCTTTTGACCACTTTGTAAACAATAAATACAAGCATCTTTTCTTTAAAAAGCAATAAAAGGCAATTGAGGAAACATGGTTTCGAAACTGCAGAAAAAAGCTTGGGGGGAGTGGGGCGCATGATCAAAAATGTTTTCAAATTTGCCAGACTATATCAGAACAAACCTAAAATGTTTAAAAATAATGGTGAATGTGTGTCCAGAAGCAAAGCATAGTAGAATGGCACTTCTGGACAGAAGCAAAAAATGACACAGGATTAGAGAAATGAACTACGACTTGGAATTCTTTTCTAGGATACTTTTTTTTAAAAAGCAAACTTTATTGAATATACAATTAAAATAAATGAACAAACACATACACAACATAGAAAACAAAGAAAACAAAAAAAAAATGAATCAAGGGCAATTCCATTATTGACAGTGTGTGGTTCCTTATTTATTATCATTATTGGTGTTATATTTACAATTAAATCTTAATGAGACTATATAGTTACTACCAATGTAGCTTAATCTTCTTTACAGTTTAATAATGTTTACTGTTATATTATCTTTGTTCTATCCAATTGTACCAACATTCCCAACTCTTGTAATATTCTGATGATTCTTTATCCTTAAGTGCTAGGGTCAATTTATCCATTTCTGCACAGTTTACTATTTTCTGAATAGTCATTTCCTCTGTTGGAATAAATGGGCCCAACTCTATTACCTTTTGTAGAGGTCATTTCTTTGAGAATTTGTTTCTGTTTTTGTATTATACTAAATACGTTATCCCAAATTAGCCTTCGCTATTCAAAAATATCAGATAGGAGTAACCACTACTCTAACTGATTGATTCCTAATTTTCTTAGTAAATTAGTGGACAAGACACTTTTATAAGTATAAATATTATCCAAGACAATTTCAAAATTAAATTCTAAATCAAATATCTAAAATTATAAAGTTTGATATTTATATCAAAATTCTGTATATCTATAAAAGCTATATTTAATCTAAATATCCATAATATAAAATAGTGTTTTAAATGTTTGTAAGTCTAAAGTGGAAATAAGTTGACCTTACTATACAACAGTTAATTATTTGAAATATGGATATTACAATTAATTATTTACTCTAATATAATCAACAAATATAATCAAATATCAATACTTAATTAGTTAATTATTGTCATTCCCCTCCTTTCCCCTATATAATAAAGCGAAATATAGACCTCAGTACTGCTAATATATCAACTAAATCAGATATACATCACATTTACCACAATCAAATACCTGAGGAAAGAAAAAGAAAATTGATATCAAAGAGAAAATTAGTCCAAACAGCAGAAGCTACAGGGCTTATAGGGCTTGGAGTATCCTAATGTAACTGTTCAACTCTCTGTCTCTAAAATTAAAAAGTTCTGTCTCCAAACACACCGGAAGTGCAGAGTTGCTGAGTAATGTCTCTGGTTTCACAGTCTCACTGCACCCTCCGCTATAGCTGTTCCTCCTTTCGTTCAAATCCCTTGCAGTCCAATCTTCCAAATTTCATATGGTCTCTTCAATAAACAGGTTTCAATTTATTAGACCTCCCAGTCCAAAAAAGAAAAAAAACTCCAGTGAATTTTTAAGTATTATCTATAGAAATACAGTAACTTTGCTTGCTTCCCCACTTCTGATCTTCCCCCCGTCTCACACTTGTTAATCCAGTCTTCCCGAATGGCAGCAATCCAAATTACTCGCACTTTCCAAAAGTTAACTCTTTCCTCTCTTTCCTTTCTTTTTTCCCTCTCCAACATTCTTATCCTCTCTGTCTGATCACTTGCATCCTTACCCTCTTCCGTCTCATGAGCCCTTTCGCTTTCACCGCCTCTTACATCCACTTTTAGCTGCTACTTTCGGGCTTTGCTCCAACTGATGTTGTTGTCATCTACGAGACTTCTCCAATGCTCTACACTATCAAATTCATAGATTCCTTCACTCACACTCTTCTCCGTTCACCACAGTCTGTCACTCACTTGCTTCCTCTTGTAGGTAATGATCTGGATTTCAGGACCGCCATTGCTGGATGGCAGTCTCTTGTTTGTTGGCCTCTACAGGGTCTCTCTGCGTCGCAATGCCCTCTCCACACTGCAACTTGAGTCTCCCCACACTGGCACAGTTCTCTACAGGATACATGCACCCCTGAGGGTTGCTCCAACAGCAAGAAAAGGTAGCAAAAAGCCGCAAGCGAGCTTCAGCACTTCTACTCATCTATACCCCGTCACTGGAAGTTTCGTTTTCTAGGATATTTAATGGATGATTTTGAACCAGTTTTTCATTCTAGTTCATCTCATATGACTGCCATATGAAAACAGTTGAGATCAACTGACCAACTCATAACAAGTGGATATGATCAATTAATTGCATAATGGGAAAAGAAAAAAAGAAAAATGCAGTGCATGTACTAACTAGAGTGCATGTCAATCAAATAAGGCTTTTCACATGCTGGATAATGTTGGATGGAGCTGAATTGTCAGTTGAAGGAACCATCAACCACCATTCTTTGAAAGACATATTTTTTAATGTAAAGAAAGCCAATTTTATTGAGCATTTTAATCAGATTTAGAAAATTTAATTTCCATGGATAATTTGTTCTCTTATAATTATTTTAGAATATGTTTTATTGTTGGATAGTACATCACTTTGTTGCATCAATGAGGCTCTTTATGACTAGAGAGAGATGGCAAGTAGGAATTTCATATATGGTTCCTATATTTGGTTTTCACTTGATCTTTTGTTAATTACATGAGTCTCTATAACATCCTCCTTCATACATACATACACATCTTTCCCTTTTAATCTTTATCTCTTGTGCTCCTCTTCCAGATAAGTTTACATAGTCATTTCAAGCTTCATGATTCTTAATAAATTTAATCTTTCTCTAACTATACAAATGTCTGTCAGTATTCACTAATAGCTGGACTACACTAGCCTGCGTTTAAGAAAATAATAGTAAGAATATTTGTAATGGATATTCTGCTACTGAATATTTCAGTATTTTATTTATTTTAGTACTCTGTCTATGTTTAGGAACTTAGCCTCTCACAAGGACTCTTGCTGAATTCAATTATTTGTTGATTTCAATGTTGCAAATTATTCTGAGAAGGCATACTTTTGAAAGGCAGCATAGAACATTTAAAAATAACCTCCCCACACATAAGATTTCATTCAACCACAGTATTTCATCACGTAAAACCATGTTGTATCTTACTTTAAGCCAGTGGTGGGAATCAAATATTTTTATCCCTGGTTCAGTGGACGTGGCTTGGTGGGCATGCTCTGTGCACGCACACATGCCAAATGTGCACTTTGCGCAGGCACAGAGGTGTTTGCGCAGGCACAGAGGCATTCTAACTCACCTCCTGCAAGCCTGCACTCTCCTGGTCACATCAGCAGCTGCTGCGCAGCACTCAAAGCAGGTGCGCTTCAAATTCAGAGGATAAAGGTGAGTATGGGAGCCCAGGTGGGCAAGTGGGCCCAACAGCAGAGCGGCAGACGGAACTAGTTTCGTCTCCGCTGCTCATCGCCGCTATCAGCTCAGCAGAACTGGGCCGAACCAGTAGAATACTACCACTGCTTTAAAAATGCATGTTCTATGCTTGAAGATTATACACACTATAGCTAACTATTAATATGGAAGTTCTATAGTTGTACTGAAAAAAGTAGTCTCACCTGCTTCCTTCTTTACAAGATGCCAATTATAAAGACTAGGGATTGTAATTTATAATCATCATTTAAGGTCTGGGATTTAGTGCAATTATTTGTACACCTAGCAGACAGTTGATCGTAATGCATTTTAGATTCCAGGTTCCAAAATCCATTCTAGGATTTTATTTTTAATGGCAATGAAAATTTATTGAAAAACTTATTTTTGAGTAGTGAATTCAAAGACTATTGTAATTAAAAAATAATTTATTTTGCATTGGAAGAAAAATATACTTTCTGTAAAAGTTCTAGCTCCATTTTTTCCTCTTAACTTGCCAAGATTCAGTCCTGAAAAAGACTTATTTTTAAAGATGCCTTTAAATATAAGGGCAGTGTCTTTATTATTATTTTGCAAAGCCTCTCTTCAAATTATTGAATAATCCATTTGTTGTCGGCTTCAGGATTAATTTGTATGCATTGTGTTTAGAGAGTTGTAACTTAAATCTTTTAAAATCATACCCCACAAAACATTGACATGAGGCAAGGAAAGCAGTTTTGTTTGAAATATTTAAAACTACTTTACAGACTGAAAAGGGGAGGCTTCTTCATCTGTGGGAAGCAAACAGGCATAGGATGTCATGACAGCCATTAACCTTAAATGTGTCTAGAATTTGCATCCTGGCACAATTAAGTGTAAGGAATTTAATTAGAACCAACAGTGCTATAAATGCTTGATGGTAGTCAAATTGTCAATGTGAGAGATTGTTTATGTTCGCTCCATATCTCTGCATGATTGAGACCAGAGTAGATATATCTGAGATATTTCCTGTGTCAACAGCTG
Source organism: Pseudonaja textilis (assembly GCF_900518735.1). The sequence continues at coordinate 1,865,252 of NW_020769346.1, read as the reverse complement.
TTGGATTATGTACCTTATTTGAAAAGAAAAGATAGATGAAGGCCATCTCTGCACTCTGGTCTGATGCAGGATCATAGGTAGATTCTTGTTAACATTAATTGAATCAATTTATATCCCTCAGAGTCATTCAAGGTCACCCTACAGTAAAATGGCATTTTTTACTATAGGAGGGTTTTGTTTTGTTTTTTTACAAATATATAAGACTTAAAGAGAAAGATGAACATTTCAGCACTGCCTATTTCATTCAGGCTGCTGCCTCATTGCTGGATACATCTATAGCCTTTCAAATCTATAGATGTTTTTGTTTTAAATAAAGTATGGAAAACTTTCTCATCCCCCTGTGCTAGATTAAGTTGTGGAGACTTGACTTATTCATCAGCTTCATATCTATCTGTTTTGGAAAAAGTCACCAAAAAGAGAGAAAGAAAGAAAATTAAGCAAATTCACCAAAAAGTAAATTAGCTAAACAAAATAAGACAATTTATTTATTATGCTTCCTTTCTTTGAATGGTCATATGTCATCTGGTGCAATATTGTTTGGCTGTTATGTGTATTGTAAGCTTTTCTTTTTTGTCTTAGAGCCCAATTCCATGGTGAGGACATACCAAAACAGTAAATATCATCTGACCATGAGCCCTAGATTTAGTTCCCAATGGAACCACAGCCAACCGCTTTGGGATGCATATGCATTCCCAAGGATAAACCAATCCCACGCTGGTTATACCTACTGTGTGGGACATACAGCAGTGAGTAACTACTAAAAACTTGCATTCTTTTGCTGACTAAAATGTAGAAAACACATCTGTAAATTAGACAAAATACTTTGACAGCAGAACACCACTCTGCTATTCATTAAGACAAGTTTTCTTCTTTTCAGGCTTCCACTTCAGTTTGAAAACAACAGCAAGAACACCCCCCCACACCTTTCTTTACAGGAATTAGCTCATTAAAGTTCATGACTTTTAAAGTAACTATCTTTTTTAGGTTCACACAGAGGATTAAAAGAAAGCGCTATTTTAATGAGTAGCAGAGACATATTTTGATTACATGAAGTAAATTTTGGGAATTAATTGTCAAATCATGCACATTACAGGAAGAAAGATCATTCTGTTTTATTTGCAAAACCAGTGGATTTTTAAAATGTTTATTCTCTGTGACTGTAATTGGGAGAAGCTTATAATGAGGATCAACAAGATTCTCAGCATGGATGATGTTGGGAGTTATGACCTCAACAGAAAAGGCTGCCTTACATAGTGGGCAATCACTCTAAATAAGACATTTACTATGAATTAATAGTATGATGATGTGTTAGCCATTGTCTATTCTAGCTTTTAACTTTTAACTTGCTATTTTTAAATGAATGTTCATTCATCCTGAAAGCTGGTAGAAGTTTAGTTAATAAGTTCTCCTGAAGAGCCATTATAATTATCTTCTGTCATCAGCTTTAGTCAATTTTCTGAGCACACATTGATGGAGAATTTAATTGCCTGTCTCTCTACCAAGCTGCTCTATGGGCATCTATTGTTTGTTTGTTGGGCTTCATATACCTCTGACTACTGAAAGAAACAAAAGATATTGTAACAGCTGCTGTAATTTGCCCACCCAGTAGGAGGAAAAGGGGAAAGTGATGGAAAAAGTTTTTTTTTTAAAAGAAGGCTTATTCATTTCCATATGAAGTGGTGCATGGGAAGGGAAAGAAGAAATAACTTTTTCTTTTCCATTTAAATAGTGGGAGTCTCTCGGCTCCTGCAGTTTCACTGTAGCTGCTGCACCTATACCAGTATGTACCACAACAAGGTAATAGAGTGGAATACATTATACTTCCCACTCCCTCTTTGACCACTCTGACAATCTGCTGTGAAAGTGATTGGGAAGCACATTCCAAACCTTGTGTGCATGACTTAAGAAGAATCCAAATGTTCTGGCCAAGGAAGGAATCTCAGAACAGAAGTTGACCTTATGCAAACAATTGAAATGCATTCAGAAACAGAATTTCACTTTCTTTGCCACTAATGGTTTAGGGAAGTTCAGCATAAAATCTTGTATGATATTACTGTGTCTTTTCTTATTCTTCTTCATTACCTAATATTAATCCAGAAAACATAATACAGTTGCTTTCAAATGTATCATCAAGGCTCCTTCTCTGAACACTGATTAATATAATTACATATATTAATTGATGATCTGAACATGTGATGATAATTGCCCAATACATTTATGAATGGTATCTTTCCAACTATAGTGGTACCGATACTTCTTATTAGATAATATAAAAGCTCTGATCTTTGAAGATTGTTTCATACATGCAAATTAAGTTTAAATTAAATTAAATTAACATGTATGTAATTATCATATTTAGAAGAAAAGAGAACAAACTTTTTGAATGTTATGGAATTTTGAAAATCATAATTAATATCTTACCATGGTAGTTCTTAAAAGCAAAGAATCCATGATGACCTGAAAAAAATCCATATGATTGCAATTTATTTTTTCTCTTATTCTCAGTTGAATTTCTATAAGAAAAAGATGTTAATGGAATGAAATATTGTTTTGACAATTTAAGATTAGCTGTTTTAAATCAACCATTCTGTTCCATGAAAAGTTTTATTTTGAAGTTTAATACAGTACATTTTATAAGAAATATCAGTGCATGACTGAAATTACTTCTAAATGCAATATCTCAGAATTCATTACAATAGAAGTTGTTGCTCATTGCAATGTTTTAATATTGGTTGTTCTTTCTGAAGGATGTTTCTCGGTGTGGCATTGTCTGGGCTGTTTAGCATGCCAAAGAATGGGAGATAAAGTAAAATGAATGGGTTATATGTATTCATTGTCTTTGCATTCCACTTTTCCTTTTACAGCTTAAAGCAGCTTAAATGTTTCCTTTTTTTTCCTCCCAAAATAAAGTAGGATGAAGTAGAGTGACAGGTTGAAAGCTGTTCAGTTCCACAGCCTTCTCAATTCATGTTGAACTCTGAACTATTATATTGCACTGATTGTCAGTGAATGTGTGGATGCATGGATGGATGGGTAGATGAGAGGAGGAGGGAGGGACGGAGGGAGATGCTTTAAGAAAGAATCACAAGGTTTTGAATTGACTCTTCCTAAAATTACCTATTGAAATAATGAAAAAATAATCACATATCAAGGCATGGCTGCAGAACCTCATCTTACAGAAAACATTGGCAAAAGACATTTGTGTGTATCAGGGTATCCACTGTTATCTAAAATGATTCCTAATTCACTCAAATTAAATAGTACTAAGATAACATTGTACACTGAAATACTGCATACTCACAAAGTTATCAAATCTCATCAAATTTCTCTATTCTTTTAAAGATATTTTTATTACAGATTTTAATTCAAATAATATAAGCAAATAAAAATTAAACTCAGAGAGAGGAGAAATAGAAAAAAGTGCAAAGAAAAATTAAGAAAAGAAAGTAAGACAAATAAAAAGAAAAATATACAAAGTGATTTTCAATCTTCATCACAAGTATAAATAAATTTAATAACTGTTCGCCACTTACAAGGTGGTTACAATCAAATATCTATTCTTCCCCATAAAGTATTCAAATCCATAAATAATCAAGTTTACAATCCTGGTGTCAGGAAAAGTTTGTAAATACTTACCAAACTTGGTGGAAACATAATTACTTTTCACTTTAGCCATTATGTTGCTTCCTTTTACTTCTAACAATCTTGATCTTTAATTCATTCAGATGTTGTTATAGGATTTGGTCTCTGTTTAGTTTTTTTTTTTTTACCACCTCGAAGACTTCTTTGAACCTTTAGTAAACCTCTTTTCTAAATGACCAGTAACAAGTCACTTTTCATGCAATTTTTCTTGGTTTATCATTTGTCCTTCCATTTTAATTTCAAGGCTTTAATTAACTTATTTTTTATGTCCATTAGGAAGTTCTTATTCAGGTCATTTCAGCTGCCTTCTCTATCTTGTAAAAGTTCACACTTTTTTTTATCATCCAGTATTTTTGGTTTCAGTATCAGGCAAAATTTATTTCACATCTGTCATTCCTTTATCAACATCTTTTGGATGTAGTCTATACAAGCAGGTTTCATTATTGACATTGTAGCTACTAATTCCTGGCACCATTCTTCAAAATATCCTGGAGTATTTCAAATTTTTTATGCCATATTATAAATCTCCACACTAACCAAAAAAAAAAAAGTCAATTTTGCACTTTTCTTCTTCTTTTTTGCTCATTGTCTTTAATTTACCCTAGAGTGTCCTCTTTCAGAAATCATAAAATCTTAAATCTCTCTTATGTTATTTTACTTTTAACCTTTATTACTTTTATAAATAACTCAGGGAAGCAAACATCTTACTCTTCCTATTTTTTATATAACAACCCTGTGAGGTGGATTGAGCTGAGACACAATGGCTATGTCTATCTCACAAATTGGCACTCAGCAGGAGAAGCTAATTCAGGATTTCCTTTTTATGAAAATAGGAATAAACTTACTATCTTTTTCACACCTTCATACCCTGCCTTCCTCTATACATACTCCAAATAGTTAAGCTAATGATTGAAAGTATGACTTGGGCTGCCCCATTCTGTCTTATTTCCTTCTGTCTAGATACCTCTCACAATCTTAGACAGAAACACAGGAAGCTGCAATAAAGCCAGATTGAGATTATTGGTCCACTAAACCCAATCCTGTCAACTCTGGCTCCAGTGGCTATTCAATTTTTAGAACACTGGGAAACCCTTGGTTCTGTCAAAGGCCACTTTCCCACATCCCATAGGAGACTTTTATCAGAAGCTATATCTCATGTCAAAAGAGTAGAGCTCCTTGCCTAGAACAGATTTTTTTCCCCCTCTAATTCCTAATAAAACAAATTTCTGCTGTTATTAGAGATATGAAAGAATAGTTTATGAAAGAGTTTACTCACTCACAAAAAGCTGAGCTATTCTATCTAGAATATTTTAGAGGAAAGGAGGAAGATATAAGAAAAGAAGAATTGCTAATTAAATTTCAAGAGGAGTGTATAACAGCAATTGAAAAAGAAGAAGGAGCAGTAGGTGGTGTACCCAGAGAGCAATGAGAACCAAGATCTACTAGAGCAACAAATCCTTCTTATAAAGTCTAAAATGGATGAGAGAAAATAGATTACTATTAATATAAATGGACTTAATTTAGCCACTAATAGAAGAAAAGTATTCCATAAACTAGAGAAATTAAAGTTTGATATAATCTGCCTATAAGACATACATATTAAAAAACACGAATATTTATTGAAACAACAGAAATTAGGGAAATTATTCATATCACTGACACAATATAAAAAAGAGGTGTGGCCTTATACATTAAAGATACAATCCTGCAGAACAAATTTATACAGATAATGATGGAAAGATTTTGAAGGTGGAGATAATGGACAATAATATAAAAACACTTTTAAGAGTAATTTATGCTCCAAACAATAACCAAGAAGAATTCTACAGGAAATTACATATGAAAATAATTGAACTGGACTATGCTAATATTTGTATAATGGGATATTTCAATGGAATAATTAATGATAAATTGGACTATAAAACACAGAAAACAACAATGAAAATTAGAAAAACATTGCCAAAATCCTTCTTTCGAATGATAGAGGAAATAAACTTAAAAGATGCATGGAGAGAGAGAAGTGTTGAAAATGAACAATATACTCGGTTTCTGGGTTAAGTCCTTCTCATTGATGGAACAAGGACTGCGACTGTCCACAGCTTCGGTCCGTGCTCTCTCATTGGAGAGCCCCAATCACTGTGATTAGGGGCTGAAGCTGCCTCAGAGGGGCAGCGGAGTAAGTGGAAGCTGCCAGCCAGGTTGAGGGGAGCCGCATCCCCCCTCCCTGGGCTAGGCAATTTTTCCCCCTGAAGATGACTGAGCGGTGGTCTAAAATGGCCACCCTGAAGAGGAGCACTAATCTGGACTAAGATTTGTGCAGGAGAGAAGAAAGAGGTAGACAACATAAGAACTGGGCAACTTGGTGCAACAATTAATTAAAAGGTACCCCAGGATGGTATTTTAATAATTTTTATGAAAGAATAAGAAAGCGGCGGATTTTTAAAGGGAAAGGAAAAAAATATCTTTGACAGCTGAGCAGGGCTTCGAACCAGGATTGGAAGAAGCCAGAAAAAGATACCCAAACAAATTGAATCAAAATACATTGCTAACAAACAGGCACAATTTAAAGCTGGACTTTAAACTGAAAATGAAGGGGGAAATATTCAAATTGAAGATTTTATTGTTTTGGAATACCAAGGTTTGGAAAATGGGGCGGGGGGGGGGGGGAAGGTGAGGACATTGTATAACGGAGAGTGCCATTGGTTGACAAAAACGTAAGCTGAAAAAAGGAAAGTTCCTATTTCTCTCTGAATTGGATCTGATACAATGAAAAGGAAATATTGAAACAATATAACAAGTACCCTAAAAAGTGGAAATTGAATTAGAACAAAAAAAAAATATGGGTTGTTGGACTGATTGGTTATTTTGCTAGAAACCCAGTTCTGGAATGGTTGTTAATCCAGAAAGTTTGAAGAAGAAAAAAGAAAAAGAGAAGCTGATTGGTGGATTTTAATGACTATAAGTTATAAGAGTGTGTAACGATGATATCTCTGTGGGATCTAAAAATAGAACTTAAAAGTTTGAAAGAACTACTACATGCAAGAGGTGAATCACTTGCCTCTGAATTAAAAGCTATGGAAATGGCGATTGAAGAATATGAAGAAGAAACTTCAAAGAAGGAGGAGTTTGTTCAAGAAGAAGCCATCTTAAATAGACAATCAACACAAAGAACACAACAAAGAAGAGGAAAAAGAAGGGGGGCTAAAAATGGAAGATTTAAAAAGTAACTAAAATGGGGAATATTTATAAAAATCGGAAAGACAGAAAGTGTCAGTGTGTGCTGCCTTCAAAATCCAAGAAAGAAATACTCAGACTCCATGGGTTAGAGCAAAATTATCCTTTTACTGGAAATCAAAGTGGAAGCTACAGATTTAATTCCGAATCTGAGGAATTGGCGCGCAGATCACACATACAAAGGAATGGAATTGTTCCCACCCCCCAAAGTTCAAATGACTCTTCCAAATTAAAAGTTCTGAATATGATCACGTGGGCATCTTCAGGTGGTGATGAGGCCTCTGTCCGTTGACCTTGACATATTTTGATAAGAGTTCGCAGCTGCGCAAAGGGGATAGAAGCTAGCCAAGAAATGGAAAGTTAAAGACAGGAATTCATACACCCCCTCCCCTTGCTACCCACAGCAAAGGAATGCAAAACATCTCCAGCTCTCTTCCCCTCCAAGTCCCCCCTCCCCCCATTGCTAATGACAGCCGAAAGAGATAGTATAGCATAGCAGCAGAGGGGATGCAATAGTTAGGATGCAGAAGATATAAGATGTGGAAGATATCTTGAGGCTGACATTTGGACCCCCTAGAAAAAGGACATTAGTCCCTGCAAAACAAAATAACATAAAAATATATTAATGATTGCATACACTTCTATGGTTTATCAGGGTATTTTGCATAAAAGTTCTAGAGCAGTTCAGGAGCCCTAATGTCTTTTTCACTTACCCACTCAGCATAGGATGGAGGAAAATGTTTCCAAGCTACAAGATATTGGTGACGACCCCTCCATTTCCGAGAGTCTAAAATCTCTTTAATCTCGAAATGTTGTTCACCCTCAATCAACAATGGTACGGGGGGATCAGTCTGGGTTGGTCTCAATGTACAGGTATGTTCGGGTTTTAACAAGCTAATGTGGAAAACCGGATGAATACAATGAAGAGTTTTTGGTAGAGTCCACTGAACAGTCACAGGATTTACAATCTGCTCAATAAGAAAAGGGCCCACATACTTAGGACCCAATTTCTTCGATTTCTGGGTAGTCTGCAAATATTTAGTTGAGAGGAACACTTTGTTGCCCACTTGATAAGACTTCTGTGGGGCTCTCTTCCTGTCAGCAAATTTCTTATGAGACTGGTGCGCCTCATCCAAAGCTTTACGAGCGACCAGCCAATTGAGTTGAAGTTGAGATATCCAATCGTCCAACGGCTGGACATTAGGTCTTTCATGAGGAAGTTCAGGTATGGGCACAAAATCTTGTCCCGTTGCCACTTTGAAGGGGGTAAACCCAGTACTGCTGTGGACAGAGTTGTTATATGCCACCTCTGCAAAAGGCAGTAGATCCACCCAGTTGTCCTGCTGATAGTTTATGTAACACCTGAGATATTGCTCCAGCACCCCATTAGTTCTCTCGCAGGCCCCATTAGTTTGGGGATGGTGGGCTTAAGCCCTGGGTGGAGCCTATTAACTTCAAAATTTCCCTCCAGAAGTTCGAGGTAAATTGGACCCCTCGGTCAGAAACTACACGCTCAGGGACACCATGCAGTCTATAGACATGTATAATGAACAATCTGGCCAGCGACTTCGCCGAGGGAATCTTGGAACAAGGTATGAAGTGTGCTTGTTTGGAGAACAAATTGGTCACCACCCAGATGACTGTGTGCCCGGTGCTCTCAGTTAAGTCTACTATAAAGTCCATGGAAATTTTCCTCCAAGGAGCAGTTGGCCTAGCCACATCTTGCAACAGACCTGGTGGTTTACCAGGAGGTCTTTTTGCTGAGGCACAAACTGGACAGCTCGCTACATAAGTCTCAATGTCCTTTTTCAATGAAGGCCACCAGAACTGCCGTTTCACCAGATGTAGGGTCTTCACAAACCCAAAGTGACCAGCCGCCTTGGAGTCATGAGTTTGTTGTAACACTTGGCTTCTCAAGGTTTTTGGTACATACAATTTCGCACCTACCCAGGCTAGACCTTCTCGAACGGTGCAGTTATTCGCATTTGCCAGGAACCACTCATCTGTTTTCAAGGTCTCCTTAAATCGTTCTATCAGGTCAGTGGACAGATCCCTCTCTTGTTTCCTTTTTTGTGCTCTGGTAACCACTGGGGCAGCCAGCTGTGTGGTTGACACGTTCGGCCTTATCACTTCTTTATGAACACTGATGTATTGAGACATTCTAGACAAAGCATCTGCCATAAAAAATTTTCCTCCTGGGATGTATTTCAGAGAGAAATTGAATCACTTGAAATACTGAGCCCACCTAACTTGCTTAGGGGACAACTTCCGAGGTGTTTTTAAGGCCTCCAGATTCTTATGATCAGTCCATACCTCAAATGGGTGTTTCGCTCCTTCCAGAAAATGCCTCCAAGTTAGTAGGGCCCAACGGACTGCAAAAGCTTCTTTCTCCCTAACAGCCCATCTCTGTTCAGTGTCAGTCAACTTATGGGAGGTGTAGGCGCACGGTTGTAGTGTCCCCTTCTCGTTTAACTGAAGTAAGACCGCTCCCACAGCCACATCGCTCGCATCAGCCTGGATCACGAAAGGGGCGTCCATGTCTGGGTGTTTCAGCACTGGTTCTGCAGCAAATAATCTTTTTAGCTTCTCAAAAGCGGCTTGCCACTGCATGGACCAATTCAATGGCTGGCTGGGCTTTGGCTTCATTTCCCCCTTTGTCTTTAGGAGGTTGGTGATGGGCATGGCTATTTTAGCAAAAGACGGGATGAATTGCCGGTAAAAATTAGCAAATCCAAGGAAACTTTGAAACTGTTTACAGGTTCCCGGTGACGCCCAGTCCAATACGGCTCGCACCTTCTCTGGGTCCATCTCAGTGCCCTCGGGTGAGATATGATATCCCAGGTAGTCGATTTTTTCTTGATGGAACTCACATTTGGACAATTTGGTGTACAATTTGGCAGCCCGCAGTTTGTGCAGCACGGTGCGTACCAGTTTCACATGTTCGTCTCTAGTCTCTGTGTAGATAAGGATATCGTCAAGGTAGACCAAAACCCCCTTGTATAAATGTTTGTGGAGGACCTGATTGATCATTTGCATGAAAACGGCTGGTGCCCCCAGTAGGTCGAAAGGGAGAACACTGAACTGGAAACAACCCATTGGGCAGTTGAACGCAGTTTTCCACTCATCTCCCTCTTTAATTCGGATTTGGTAGTATGCCTCCCTCAAGTCCAACTTCGTGAAAATCTTCCCCTTGGCCAGGTGGGCTAGCATGTCCTTCATCAGAGGGAGGGGGTACACATTCTCCACGGACACCGTGTTCAGGTTTCGGTAGTCAACCACCAAGCGTTTGGAGCCATCTTTCTTCTCACGGAACAACACAGGGGCCGCCAGTCGAGGTCTAGCGGGTTGGATGAAACCACGTTTCAAGTTCTTGTTGATAAACAATCTCAATTCCTCCAGCTCCCGTGGTGTCATCAAATACAGCTTCGGTTTCGGTGTCACCCCCAGTAGAAATTCAATACTACAATCGGTTGACCGATGAGGAAGGAGCTCATCGAAGGCCTCTTCACTAAACACCTCTCTTAAGTCCCAGTACTCTTTCGGGATTTTCTCCTCCCCCTCCACGCACTCGGCACCCGCAGAAGCTGTCTCAGCAGGGCTTTGGAGCTTCGGATGGGATTTCTCTTCCCCTTCCGGCGGGGATTGCTCCTCCCCTTCCGGAAGCCGATCGGTGTGGATCCATATCCACCCCTCTCTCCAGTTCACATGGGGATTCCACTTCCGAAGCCAGGGCAATCCCAATATTAGGGGCTGTTCCATCCCAGGGGCCACAATAAAACACAGGGTCTCACGGTGGTTTCCCATGGTCATCTCTAGGGGTTCTATTATAAATCGTGCAGAGCAACCTCCCGCCTCAGATCCATCCAGTTGGCAAAAGGATATGGGCGTTCTCAAAGTTCTCAGTCCGATGCCCATACCCTTGACTACTTTCATGTTAATTACGCACCTCGTGCACCCCGAGTCCAATAAGGCCAGCATCTCCCCCTCGATCCCTGAGGTGGGCACCCTTAACTTTATTGGGATGGTCATGGGCCCTTGGTTAGGACTTACCGGGATGTCATCTTCCGAGTTGGTCTCGCTCTCGTCGAGGGGAGTCGGAGGTCCCAGCTCCTCTCCTGCCAGAGGGGCAACCTCTACAACCTCCCCTATCTTTAGCCCAGTTTCATGAGGCTTGGTTGGGGAGGTTTTGGGCTTCCTCCCTGGCCCCCGTACTCCCTTTGGATCCAGATTGACCCGGCAATCTGCAATCTGGTGGCCCTCATTCTCACAATGAAAACAGGCCGTGGATTTGGCTCTTTCCATCACCCCTCCCTTTTGGGGGTTAGGGGTCTCTCGGAGATGTGGGGGGAGCAGTTTGCTCCATGCGGGGCCTCCTCTGCATCTGCTTCAGGCTAGATCTATTTCCACTTCTTCCGCTAGAAAGTACCACAACTGCAAATCATGTGGATCCCTTCTGGAGATGCACATGTGGTTATATCTTCATTTAAGCCATCTTTGTAGGCTTCTATCAGAGCGCCCTGGGACCAGCCTCGGATGTGGTATGCCAGCTGTCTGAACTCTTGGGTGTAGTCAGCAACCGATCTTCCCCCTTGAGTTATGGTTTTCATTCTGATCCTGACCCTTCTCTCCACCAGAGGGTCCTCAAACCTCCTCCTCAATGCAGTCATGAAAACATTGAGGCTCCACAGTTGGGGGGAGTTATCATTATATGAAGTCACCACCCAGTCTGCTGCCATCCCCTCCAGGGTTCTGGTAACACATCTTACTTTGGCTGCTTCAGAGGCGAACTCCCTTTCATATTCTGCCATATAGCTCCTGACTTGTACCAGGAAAAACCCCAAATCTTTGGGATTTCCTCCAAACTTCACAACTAACGGGGGCAGGTGGCGTCTCCCAGGCATCACACCTATTGCTGGGGCTTCCCGGGCAGCAGCTGGCTGTTGTGCTGGCATAGGCTGGGCTAGGGGGGTGGGGGCAGCCCGACTTACCCAGGCTGAACTCGCTCCCCCTTCCCCCTCATACTTTGGAGTCATGCCGGGCTTCTCAGAAGCATCCATAAAGAATTTCCCGGCTTGATCCAGCCTGCATTCCATCTCCTCCCCCTCTTGCCACAGCCGTTCCCTCGCACCTCTTCGACTTACAGTGATCCCAGGGGGGGGGGGGTCTTCCGGATCTCTCCATCCAACTCCTAACAACCATCTGGGCATCTCAGCTGGGGTTTCTTCCAGAGTAAGGTCGGCCAGCAGGTCGGCAGCTGGCATCTCTGGTAACAGCATCAGCTGCCCCCCACCCGCAGCTCCCTGGTCATCTTCATCGCTGGCTGGAGATGACATGATGTGAAACCCCCTCGGAAGAAAAGTTGATGTTTTCTCCAGGTGGGCTGATGGGGAGATTCGGAATAATGTCAGTGTGTGCTCCCTTCAAAATCCAAGAAAGAAATACTCAGACTCCATGGGTTAGAGCAAAGTTATCCTTTTACTGGAAATCAAAGTGGAAGCTACAGATTTAATTCCAAATCTGAGGAATTGGCGCACAGATCACACATACAAAGGAATGGAATTGTTCTCACCCCCCAAAGTCCAAATGACTCTTCCAATTAAAAGTTCTGAATATGATCATGTGGGCATCTTCAGGTGGTGATGAGGCCTCTGTCCGTTGACCTTGACATACTTTGATAAGAGTTTGCAGCTGCGCACAGGGGATAGAAGCTAGCCAAGAAATGGAAAGTTAAAGACAAGAATTCATACACCCCCTCCCCTTGCTACCCACAGCAAAGGAATGCAAAACACCTCCAGCTCTCTTCCCCTCCAAGTCCCCCCTCCCCCCCCATTGCTAATGACAGCCGAAAGAGATAGTATAGCATAGCAGC
>NW_020769346.1:1751252-1852107 GCF_900518735.1 Pseudonaja textilis | reverse complement strand
TTTTTTTTACTTCAATTATGCTGTTCTGAGAGGAGGGGGGAAAGTGAGAACTAAGAAACTTTGTAACACTGCCAACTAGAGGCTTGAAAATATTTTACTTGAAGTGGAGAGAACCGTGAAAGACTCCTTCTCAAGGACATTCTAATTTGATAAGATAGAGGGAAGAGTGCAGCAGAATATTATTACAGGTGCTCTTCTGGATTTCTATCAACAATTAAATATCTCTGGTTTGGCTTTGAAGCTTGTGGGGAAGAGAAGAGAGTCATAACAAGAGCCTTGGACAACTAAACAGAGTGCAGTGTGTTGTTTCTCTTTTTAATCTTTTTTTAGCTCTGCTACCCCTCCTTACCAGTATTACTGTAAATTTTTACTTTAGCAATGTTTTTATTTTTATTTTTTCTTTTAAAGGGGAAGCCTTAGAATTTCTCATTTTTATTTTTATTTTTTTTCTCTTTTTCATTGGGATTTTTGCTTTTTCTATCTATCCTCTTGGATCATTTTGGTTCCCCCTTTTTTTTTAATTGAGACTTTCTAGCTGGATTAAGGTGTGAAGAACCTGAAGAAATCTTTCTTTTGCTCTGTTCTTTTTTATTACTATTATTATTGGGTCTTCTTCTTTTTATTTTTATTTTTTATTGTGGACTATTTCATAATTGGATTAGGGTCAGGAAGAACCTGAAGAATCTTTTCTTTTTTCTTTTTTTTCTTTTCTCTCCTTTATTATTGGGCTTTTTACTATTGGACTTTCCCATTCTGGATTATAATTGGCTACTTTCCTAATTGGATTAAAATTTGAAAGAACTTGAAGATTTTGAACCATTTAAAATGAGTAGGAAACTCATACCTCCGGGTGCCTCTGTGTCTACTTCTGCCTCCCCACCATCTGGAGGACAACGTTCAATTCAGGTAATGTTAAAGCAAGACAAAGAACAAGAAAAAGTAACCTTACAGATGATTATGCAAGGAATCCAAGACCTTAATATAAAAACAGACACCATTGAACAAAGAACAGGGAAGACTGATGAAAAAGTGGAAAATATCCAACAGATGATGGTGAAGTACGAGGAGAGACTCCAAAAAGTTGAAGAAGAGGGTAAACGAAGAGAGAAGATTGGAAATATTGATAGCAGACTAACAGTGGTTGAACAAGAAAAAAGTGGGATGCTGAAGTGGGAGATGGAGAGGTCAGAATTTTATCTCAGATTTCAAAATATAGAGGAAGAAAAAGGGCAAGATTTGGCTGCGATAATGATAGAAATCTTGGCTGATGCTTTGGAAATAACAGAGGAAAAGATGATGGATGGAGTAGATGAGATATACCGAGTTTTTACAAGATATGCGATGAAAAATAATTTACCCAAAGAAGTCCACATTAGATTTAAAAAATCCATCAAGACACACATTTTACAAGCAGCAAGAGAGAAGGCGTTGAAATATAAAGGCAAAGAAATCTTGGTCTTAAAACAAATACCCAGAAGAGTGAGAGAGATGAGAAGAGAATATCGATTTCTGACCAAAGTGCTATTGAAAAAGGAGGTGAATTACAGATGGCTGATCCCAGAAGGACTGATGTTTACATGGTAAGAACAGAGACACAGAATTGATTCAATTGAGAAAGCAGAACTTTTTTACGCAGAATTTTTTGGAAGGAGAGAAGAAGAGGCAGAAAAAGAGGTTTCATTAATTGAATTTCAAGAGGAACAAATGGAGATTGAAAAAGAAGAAGGTGCGGTAGGTGGACAGGTGGATATTAAAGACCAATGTGAACCAAGATCTATGAGAGCGGCTAAACCTAAATATAAAATATAATCATGGAAGAGAAAAAACTGATTACAATGAATATAAATGGACTGAATTCAGCTGCTAAGAGAAGGAAGATCTTTCATAAATTAGGGAAATTAAAATTTGACATAATTTGTTTACAAGAAGTACACATTAAAAAGCAACACGAACAATTGTTAGTACAACCAAAATTAGGGAAATTATTTACTTCTCTGACTCAATGTAAGAAAAGAGGAGTGGTTTTATATATTAAAGAGGCCACCCTAGCAAAATTGATTCACGCTAATGAAGATGGAAGAATATTAATGGTGGAAATAATGGACAATAATATAAAAATACTTTTGACTGCAATTTACGCTCCGAATGATAAACAAGAAGAATTCTATAAAAAATTACATATGAAAATGACTGGGCTGGACTATGCTAATATAATTATGATGGGAGATTTTAATGGAATTGTGGACAACAAACTGGACTATATAGCAACAACAGCAAAGCACAATAGAAAGACTCTTCCTAAATCTTTTTTTAAAATGACAGATGAACTAATTTTAAAAGATATATGGAGAGAAAGAAATGCTAAAACCAAGCAATATACTTTCTATTCAAATAGACATTTATCATGGTCCAGATTAGATATGATCTGGATTTCAACAGAATTAATATCTAGTGTTCAAGAAATAAACATTGAAACAAGTACTTGGGCAGACCATAACCCATTGACAATTAAATGGAAGGAACCAAAAAAAAGATCGAGATGGATGTTAAATAATACTATTTTAAAGGAGAAGGACTTTATACAATGGATCGAGAAAGAACTGGCCTTCTTTAAAAAAAATAGAAAAGAAGATACTTCAATGCAGAATGTTTGGGATACAATGAAGGCATATGCTAGAGGCTTGATAATAGACTACATAAGAAAAAAGAATATTAGGAAAAGGCAAGCCACTAAAGCCTTGGAAGATGAGTATAAAAGACTTGAAAAAGAATTACAGAAAACGCCACAGAAAAAAGATATCAAACTGAAACTGGACATAACTAAACATAAAATGGACTTAATAGAGAAAGAAGAACTGGCACAGAAAATTAGGAATGCTAAGCAGAATTACTTTGAAGATACAAACAAGCCAGGTAGATGGTTAGCATATAAGCTGAGAAAGGAGAAAGAGTCGAGGAAAATATCGCAGCTAATAGATGACCAAGGTCAAGTTTGTTATGGCAATAAAGAGAAAAAGGAAATTATCCGAGATTTCTATGGACAACTATACAAGAAAGAGAATATTGATGAGGAAAAAGTCCAACAGTACTTGCAGAATGCAAACTTGCCTAAGATATCCAAAGAGACTGAAGAAATGTTAGAAAGTAATATATTAAGCCAAGCACTTAAGAAACAAAATAATGGGAAAGCACCAGGTCCAGATAGGCTGCCTGCAGAATTCTACAAAATATTACAAGAATCACTGAGCATTCCACTGTTAGAAGTTATGAATGAAGCTATGTCAAAGAAGACGATACCTAAAACATGGTCAGAGGCTTATATTACACTTATTCCAAAAGAGGAGGCTGATCCACTGCAAATTAAGAACTATAGATCGATTTCTTTATTAAATGCAGACTATAAAATCTTTGCTTTGATATTAGCAGAAAGACTTAAAAAATATTTGAATAATTTTATCCATCCAGATCAAAATGGATTTCTGCCAAAGAGGCAAATTAGAGACAATATGAGAGTAATTCTGGACACTTTGGAATATTATGAGGCACACCCTGAAAAGCAAATGGCTCTGATATTCTTAGATGCCCAAAAGGCATTTGACAATGTGAACTGGAGATTTATGTTACTCTTATTGGAACAGATGGGTTTTGCTAGAAGATTTATTCAAGCAATAGAAGCAATCTACCATGAACAAACAGCAAAGGTAATGATGGAGGGAGAACTTACAGACTCTATTAACATAAGAAAAGGCACAAGACAAGGATGTCCCCTTTCTCCTTTGCTATTTGTATTGACTCTGGAAGTGTTGAATAGAAACATTAGAGAAGATAAAACTATAAAAGGAATGAAAATTAAAAAGGAAGAATTTAAATTACAAGCCTTCACAGATGACTTAGTCTTTATTTTGGAAGATCCTGTAGAAACAGCTTCGAAGCTATTGGAAAAGATAGAGACATATGGTGAGGTGGCTGGTTTGAAAATAAATAAAGATAAAACAAAGATTTTGTCAAAGAACATGCTACTAAGACAAAGAGAAGAATTGGCGGATCTGTTGAAAATCCAAGTTACGAACAAGGTTAAGTATTTGGGGATATATTTGACATTAAAAGAGAATAATTATATTAAACTTAAACAACAGATAGCCTTAGATTTGAAGAAATGGGAAAATTTACAACTGTCATTAATAGGGAGGATTTCAACAATCAAGATGAATATTTTACCCAGAATCCTATTTTTGTTTCAAACAATACCAATTAGGCTCGGGAAAGACTATTTTGAGGACTTAAATAAAATTGTGTTGAAGTATATATGGCAAGACAAGAAAGCGAGGATAAAGCTAAAGCTTTTGCAAGATGCTAGAACTAGAGGAGGTTTTGGCCTGCCTAATTGGGAGCTGTACTACCAAGCTGCAAATTTGATGTGGGTTAAGGAATGGATAACATTAAGGAAGACTAGATTGTTGACACTAGAAGGTTGTTGTTGGGTTGGCATGCTTTTTTATGGTACAAGGGAACCAAAACACAGGGCTATTTTCAAAGACATTATATACGGGAGTCTTTGTGGCTAAATTGGGAGAAGATAAAAAAACAATGTTATTTAAAAATTCCAGTTTGGTTATCGACGATAGAAGCATTTTCCTATCCTATAATTTACAAGAAGGAACAAACAGTTAGATATGGGGAATTATTAGATGAAAAGGGTGAACTTAAATCGATACAAAATCTAGAGGAACAAGGTATAAAGATGAATTGGTTTTCATATGTGCAAATACATTCAAGGTATGATGAAGAGGGATTTTATGATAAACAGACTGATTTAGATAAGATTTTGACAGGTACTGATGAAAAGGTGATTAAAAAACTATATGGTTATTTATTGGGAATTAAGCTAGAGGAAGAACAAGTTAAAGAAACTATGATTGCTTGTGGGAGGAATTTTGGATATGGGATTGATTTAGAGAAATGGCAGAAACTATGGTCGCAAAATTATAAAATGACAATGTCTACAGCTTATAAAGAAAATCTGTATAAGATGTTTTACAGGTGGCATTTCCCCCCGACAAGGATAGCAAGAATGTTTAAGAATAAATCTGAAAAATGTTGGAAATGTCATCAGATACCTGGTTCATATTACCATATGTGGTGGACTTGTGAGGACGCTAGAAAATACTGGACTAAAATCCACATGTGGTTGGAAAAAATGACAAAGAAACACATAGATTTGAAACCGGAGCTCTTTTTATTGGGAATCCTACCAGATGTATACAGTAAAGACTTGAAATATTTGATTGTAAATGTATTAACTGCGGCTAGAATTGTATTTGCTAAAAATTGGAAAAATGAGAAAATTCCATTGCAGGAAGAAATTATTAAGAAAATATTGGAATGTGCTGAGATGAGTAGATTGACATTTGAAATTAGAGAGCAAGAAGATAAACAATTTTATAAAATTTGGGACCTTTTCTATCAATGGTTGGATGATGAAATACAACAATAGAATATTTAGAATGTTAGATAATAAGAAATATCTTTGTTTTTTCTTTTTCTCTTGCTATTTGACACTACATCTATAAAGTGTTTTTTCTAGGATAGAATTGGTATGATTATATGATTTGTTATAGAACAAATTACCTAAATTATAGTTATCTCATAAAGTATGAATGAATAAAAGTATAGTCAAATGATTTTTTTAATAATGATATGAGGATATATAAGTTAGGATTGATAATAAGAGTTATTATGTAACATAACTGTAATCGAGACTACGAAATGAATGCACAATACTGATGAACCAACCGACACACTGTTTGTATATAAGTACGGAAGAGAGCTGATGCTTTTATGTTTTGTCTGTTTTGTTTGTTTGTTAAAAAACCAATAAAATTGTTTTCAAAAAAAAAAGAAATGTTAATGTTTAAAAAATATATTTGAAATAAATTGAAATGAATTGAGATGCTTAGAATGAAAGTAATATCACTTAACAGAATTGTGTTTGGTTTTCTTCTTATGTAAAAGTTGAAATGGAGAAGTAATAATAGAATTAAGTTAAAAATGGACAAGACAGAATGTTGAATGTAAAAATGAATATATATAATTATTATCATATTTGCATGTAAAAGTGGTAACTCGGAATTATGTTGTACACTGAAAAGAGCTTTTTTTATGTTGTTTTGGAAAAAATGAATAAAAACTTGTTTTTAAAAAAGAAAATAAACAATATACTTTTTATTTAAATAGACATGCATCATGGTCTAGAATAGATATGATACGAATGTCAACAGAACTATCTGATTCAAAAGAAATCAAAATTGCAGATTTTTTGTAGTTCTTCTTCCAGTTTCTTATATTCTTCTTCTAACAGTTTTTGTGCCTGTCTTTTCTATTTCTCTTTCCAGTATATGTTATTGTTAGTCTTCTTATATAAGCTTTAGCTGTATCCCACACATTTTGTAATTTTCTTCTTCTTTATTTGTTCAAACAAAAACTTTAATTCCCTTTCCATATATTCCATATATTCCTTTTCTCTCAATATTAGACGTGTCCCCCCATGCTTCTATTGGTGTCCCAAAATATACAAATTCAAACCCTCCATTTAATCTTTCACTGCTGTTGACCCCAACAAAACCAAAATATATACAGATTTTTTTTTCAAAATTTGTGAATTTGATGGTTAAATGGGCACCATGTTTAAAATCCATAGTTTAGGAGAAATGGGGTTGAACAGATTTTCCACTGATTTTTTTTCTTTGAAAAAGGTAGTGAAAATTCTTGGCAAATCTTGTATTTTAATTTCCATTACATATGATACTTAAGTACTTCGCATGTGTGAAATAGTTGCGTCTGCTAGATTTTTCCATAATAAATATAATCCATAATCAAGTTAAGGTCTAAGGTCAGGGATACGTAACGCATTGCCAAATATATATTCCTTGAAACTCTTCATCAGGTTCCCAGAGTTTGACTCTGTAGTTTGCTCCCAAAACTTAGTGTCAAAGGTTATTTTGCAACCTATAATAGTTTGTGTTGGGATTTTTATTTACTATTGTGGCTATTGGTGCACTGAGTTTTATTTTATTCCTATTCATTTAAAAGTAATATGTTTTTAAAACAAAACTCAGACCTCACACTTTAAGTATGGCTGCACAATTTTCTATCATTAGTCGTTTGCGCACCACTTCAATGCGACCTCTGAATGACTATACTAAGTGAATTTTTGTTGTAACTTTCTGTGTGAAATGTATCAAAGGTGATCAGATTTTGAAAGACTTTCAGACATGTCCAGAAGAGTGAGGCAATATGTACAAAGGCTACATCTCTGTTAGAAGAAGAAAATCCAAGAGCTCTGAGTAAATTAGACCATGAGAATACTATCAGAAAACTTTTACTTTATAGATTAATTCGACCAAGGGAGGGGCTGCCAATTTCAAATATATTTTTATTTTATTTTTAAAGTATGTTTAGAGCTTGCTAATTTTATTTTAAATAAAAGAGAAATATCTAGAGGATCCTTAATCTAGCAATTCCTATTTTATTTTTATTTTTTAAATGTTTTTATTATGCATTTTCCTTTATGATACATCATATTTTCAATTTTACATTAACAGTCCATCTCTTTCTGTCTCTTTCCTTCTCTTTCCCTACCTTCCCTTGTCCCCTCCGCTTCCCTCTCCTTTCTTCTCTTTGTCCTCTCCCCTCTCTACTTCCCTCTCCTCTTCTCCTCTTCCCACTCCTTCCCCTTCTTCTCCTCCTCTCCTCCCATCCACTTCCCTCTCTCCATTCCCCTTTCTCCTTCCCTCTTCTTTTGTCTTCTTCCTTCTCTTCTTCCCTTGACCTTTCTCCCCTCCTTTCCTCCACTTCACTCCACTTCCCTCTCTCCATATCTTCATTTCTCTTTCTTTCCATCTTTTCTTTTCATTGTTGTATATAAATTTCCATTTCCCTACAAAGTACAGTGTATTTTCCAGGTATTGTCTCTTTCAAAAATAACTATACATTTTCTTGAAATTACGTTAGAAAAAAACTAACTTAATATCTACATGAAAAGTGTGATGATGGCAATAACAATCATCATTATAGTAACATTATAGTAATATTTGTTTTTCACATTAATAATTTTTCAGTATTTAATTACTCATTCTCTTAACCTTTTATTTTCTAACTTTTACTTCTATTGTCTAGCTATTGATAGACACATGCTGTCATCTTTCAATTTCTAATCTACTTAATGCTTGGGTGTTGTTATATAGCAAATCTATTACCATAGTGATAGCAGTATTAATCATAGTTATAATAACATTATCATCATCATCATCATCTTCATCATCATCATTGTTAATAATAATATTAATAATATTACTATTTTTATTATTTGATTAATAATTCTCTCAACCTTTTTATTTCTATCTTTTGCTTCTATTATTTAACTATTGATCGATACATATAGTCATCTTTCAGTTTCTAATCTATTTAATACTTGAATGTTATTATATAGAGATATGCGTAGTGATATTTTCCCCATTTCTCAGTTCTACCTCTATCCTAGTTCTCCTACACACAACTCCTGACTTAAAAGGTATTCTATATCTATCCCTCAACTCCTGCCTGTTCCCCTCCCACACTCTTATTAACTCTTGGCACATCTCCTTCGCTCTTTCCCTGAGATTTTGTCTCCTCTTGCCTCATTCGCATTTAACCTAGGTATTTCCTCTATCTCTGCACACTTCTTCACACTTTTGACTGCAGAAAGCCTTTTACTGATTCTTTCCTCACTTTGTGAGAATCTTTCTGTGTAATCTCTTTTATGTTTTGGTCTCTTGAAATATGAAAAATATCTAAAGTATAATTTGCTTTTTCTATTTCATATATTTTTACTATCTCCTTTTTTTTGTAACATTTGTTGTATTTTTCCCCCTATCTTTTCTTTTTTCTTTTCTATTTTCTCCTCTATTTCCTCGGATTTCTGTTCTTTATTCAGTGCCATTTGTTCATCATTCTCTGGTCTCACAATTATATCTTGAATCAATTGTTTTATCTCCCTATGGTTTCTTGACATCTCTTCCTGCATATTTTGGGACTTTAATAAGATTCCTTTTAATAATACATTTATTTATCCTTGTTGTGACATTTTGCCTTGTTTTAGTAGTCTAAAAGTTTACTTTACTTTAAAGTTTTACCCAAAGTTTTTCAAAATCCCAATTTCTTCATTATCTATCATACTAAGAGGGGAGGAAAAGAGCCAATATTCCAACAGTTCATAGATCACTCTGTTGAATGGTCTCTTCTTAGTTTCAAAGTAAGTCCAAACTGTTTTCACACTCACACACTACCCACCAGATTTGTAAATTTGTAATCCTCAAGTTTCTAGCAGTTAAATGTTCTAGCAGTCTGTCTCCAAACAGCAAGTATAATAAATTGCAGATGTCGTCAGCTTCTCTTTTAGACATAATAGATCACATCGCTGACTCTGGCCTTCCCTGGCCAGTAGGTGTCGGTCTTAGTCTTTTTTCTCCGGTTCAGCAACAAATATGGCCCCAACACTATTTTCTTTTTATTTTCTTGTGTTAATCATTTTTCCAAATTCAAGATGACAACCAAGATATTGTCATGCCCCTATTGGAATCTGATTCTGAGGGGGAGGTTGAGCAGCTGACAGGGAGTGAGAGTGTGGCTCCGGTGGCTGTGGAAGAAACTGGGGAAGGTTCAGCTGGACATTCAGAGGAAGACTCCCTCTTCATCCTAGGGCACGCAGGAAGGAACGGAGAAGGGAACAACATGAATTATTTGGTTTACGGGGAGGAAAGGGCCCTGATCCCCTTTATTAGCTGCAGCTAGGAAAACTGTTTAAAAAGGCAAACTACACAAACTAAGTTGTGGAAGCAAAGTGTGCATTATCTCTGTTTGTCGAGGCTTATCTGGGTTATGGTGTCCTTGGATTGAATTTATTCCCTTTAAAGACTGTTCTTGGGAGAGTTTTTTCTCCAGCCGATGATAACTGGGCATTGGGGGCCAAGTTGGAGGTATTAAAGAGACTTTACCTACTTTTGTGACTTTGTTGCTTTTGTGCCCCAGCACGGGTCATCACAGATATAGTGCAATATTCTAAAACAGTTTAGTTTGCTGAAAAACTAGCCAATCCAGTCTATTTCTTGTCTTTAAATTTTTTAACATTTTCTGTTCATTCTTTTTAGTTGCCGCTTTTCTTTGTGTTTGGGAAAAACCCTACTACTGCTTCAGTTGAGTCCCACTCTCCTTAGGGGGTGCTTTAGGAAATATTTTATAGCAAAAATTAGAGATTTCTCACTCATATCATACACACTGTTGCAATTTCTTTTCCTTCTCTTCCTTTTCAGCTGTACGGTTTCAGTTCAGCCATAATGGCCACTCTCTCTTCCACCTGATAAAGTGGTTTTCTTTGGGTCAAGCAAGGAAACTGTGCTCTCCTCATGACTTTGAAAGCATCCCCTCTTTCTTTGTCATCTCTCCAAAGTGACTTGGCCCTGTAGGGCTTCTCCAAGCGGGAGAAATAGATGAGACTTCGTGGAGCTCCGCTCATACACATCTCTTTGCCATGGCTTCCACTGCCCTCTTCCTAGTAATTCTTTCTTTAAATAGGTCAGATGAAAATGTTCCCCAGACTCATTTAGCTCATAATGTATTGTCTGCAATAAATAACATCCTAGAAGGCAAATGGAGTTTTCTTTCTCTTCTTTCCTTTTGGAAAGCCTTATACATTAATGCAAAATTTCACACTAGCTGATGTCTATGGTGTTTTTAACTGAATCAGTGTTAATCTTTTTTCCACCATCCACAGCGTAAAAACAAACAAAAGATAGGAACATTTTCTCATGATAAAAAGTGATACACTTAAAACTGCATTTTGTAGTTCTTTCTGAAATGTTATTGCTACTTATCACTAAATGCATCACTAATGTTTAATTACACAGATAAAAGCAATCTGCAAGTGTTGGTTTTAATATAATGCATTTCTATATGCTATTTTCAAGTATTTGATATAATTTATGCATTTTGCATATATTGTTTATTGATAAATTGAACTGAAACATGTAAAGAACTATTACTATTGAAGTATAACCCCATTTATATTATTACATTGGTTTTGGAAATGTTAATTAGATAACATAAATTGTGAGATTAAACAAATCATTCCCATGTCCTATTTACTACATCAGCTATTTCAAAAATTATGACATCTATGGATTTTTTTTTAAAAAAACATAGAGTTACTTTAGGACAATTGTTGTCTGTTAGGCCCACTCATCTGTCAGGAGTTATTTATTTATTTTCTGATTATATTGCCATCATAAAGAACATTAAATGGGATACAAGATAAGGTTAAAGTAATACAGTTTTAAGATCTAAAAGCCATAGAATGTTTTAAAATCAAGGCAGCAAAAACAATGAGAAGAGGCAAGAATTGTTTCATTTTGGATAACCATAGTAAAAGAAAGATCTGGGACACCATTTTGACTTCCCAGAGGATATATTATCCATCAATATTATAAATGGTGAAAAAGACAGAAGCTCCATTGAATAGAAAAGAAATGCCACTGTATGATCTCTCATGTACCTATCAGAAGTATTATTCTAAAACCATGACACTCATTTCCAATCCTGCTAGATAATCTAGAAGCTAGGTGGAGTGGTATTTAAGTTTTTCAGAAATACGGGTTTTTCAATTACTTAAAGTAGTTTTTTCATTCAGCAACTTTTTTTCCTCTGTCTCCAAGTGCAAGTTATTTATCACATTAATCAAGGTAATTTCTGTCTCAGAATCAGTCTGAAGCCATATTGAAATGGAGTCATAAAGCATTGATTTTTCTAGTGGAATTTGCAGTCCAACCTTCACAAACCATCTATCACTTCTAAATCATTAATAATTGATCTCCCATTTTGTGGTAAGAGTCATTCAAAGTATCCTTTTTATGTATTGGTTTTACAACAGCCTCACTGAAATTTAAATTAGATTAAAAAACAATTATTGATTCCTAAATTTACCTAGACTCCTCAAGCAAGATAAACGGTGTTTGGCAAGGAACTAGCATTTATAGTTTGAATTAATGCATAGAGATCTTGTCTAAGTCCATAAATTTAAGCAATTGAGATTATTCAGAACCTCAAAAATTAACTTTCTTTCTGCTATATTCCCCAGTTATTTTTCTCCAAAAAGCAACCTTTTGCTACTTAGGGACTCAACTAAGCAATATATTTAAACAATATACTAGAAAAAGATATACCAATGAATCATATTTTTAACATACAACAGGAGAAATGTATTAAATACATGATTTGATAATAATTATGTTAATCATATTTCATGTTAATTTAAGTGAAGAAGTCAATGAAATTAAATTTCTTTTCAAATTTAGCTTCTTTTCTGACTTCATCTATTAGGGTTTAGAATTTGGTTCCAATGTGCCATTTATAATGTAAATGCAACCTTCAAGTTACAAATATTACCCAGTGATTTGATGGAAAAGTTAGGGGTTCACAGTTGGGATTGTAGGCTGTGATCAAGATAATGGGTGATGTAATTATCAAACATGCAACCACTCCTTGGATTTTACTTTACTTTTACTTTTATTGTCATTGCACCTCATACACGAAATCGAACACCATCTTCAGTGCACATCATGACCATGACCATGAAAATAAACACAAACACACATCCTTCACCCTTCACACATTGAACCGAAAATCCCTGACACTACACCAACACTGCACTATACAGCAGAATTCAAAAGACCCACTGCCCTGGGATAGAAGATGTTTTTCAGGCTATTTGTCCTTGTTTTTATTATTCTGTACTGTCTGCCAGATGGTAATAGTTCAAAAAAAGGGTTCCCAGGATGAGATGGATCTTAAATTAACAGTATTAGTTTTCATTATTTTTAATGGCTCATTTTGGCAAAGCTCAGTCCAAACGAAAACAAGTATGTAACTCATCATCAGTGAGATCCTGGGTGCCAACTAAAATGTGCCCACATTTGGCAATTACTAGTGATGCTAGAGGGAGTCTGAGGTTGCATTTGCTTTGGAGTGCTGCAACTGGTATTTTTCCCCAACAGCAATTCTACTTTGATGAAAACCAAAGTTTTAGAACAATTTCTATCTTTCAGCATTTAGATGCAAATGCAGACCCACAACCTCAAGAGGTTATGTTTCCTTGGATGTTTTTATCCGCAACATTTGTGGTGCATTTCTTTATCACTGTAGGATATGCACATGATTAAGGAAGGAAGAAAAGCTGGAATGTCGCAATGTATTTGTTGTGGAGTGGCGGAAGATATGAGGCAGACACAGAGCTAACGGTAAAAGGCTTTATTCCAAGAATAAAGGGTTGCTGCGGCTGCCGGGGCTAACAGGCAGATCAGCTGGTGGCAACAGCTGATGCTGTTTGACAGCTTCTTTTATAGCCGGCTGTCAAACGGCATCAGCCATTGGGAGCGATTGGCGCTCCCACCAGAACGGTGGAACAAAGTGGGGACTTCCATCAGTTCTGTGAATACAACACTCCTTTCCCCTGGCCAGGAGCATGCGTAGTCCTGCAAATAGGCCAGCTGCCTGCACAGGCGGCCGGATCGTCTTAGTCCTGGAGGATCTCCTGCTAGGACAGAGTCCTTCGCCCCCTGGGTCGTGCTGGAGGCTGTGGGAGCATGAGTTCGACCAACAGGTGCCTTTGTCTGAGTGTCCGGCGGTGGTCCAGGTAGGTTCCATCGTTCAACTTTCTTTGGGAACGTCTTTCGATTAGGTGGGTAGACCGAGTCGTTTGGCTGGGAACCCTTGGCATTTGCTGGGTAGACCGGTTCGCTTGGCTGGGGACCCTCGGCATTCACTGGGTAGACCGGTTCACTTGGCTGGAAACCCTCGGCGTTTGCTGGGTAGACCGGTTCTCTTGGCTGGGGACTCCCGGCATTCGCTGGGTAGACCAGGTCACTTGGCGGGAAACAGGGGTCATCTGTAGTCCTTCTCCAATGCCTCCTCAGCTGGTCTATGTGTCGGCACCACATACGACCATCATCCAGGAGGACTTAGGCCCTGTAACTGATACAACTTGTCCTGGTACCCATAATGGGTCCCCTGCATAATTCCTGGCATAGACCAGGTCATGCAGGGTGAATTCCCTGGCGTGGCTGTCAGAGCCCAAAGGGGTGCCAGGGGCATAATGGGGGTGCAACCTATCCAGGGTGGTTCTTAGGCGCCTGCCCATTAGTAACTCTGCAGGTGATTTGTTGGTCATGGTACAGGGGGTTGTATGCTGGGTCAGAAGGTATCTGGACAGTTTGGAGTGCCAATCAATTTGGCCAAACCTTGCCAAGGCCTCCTTTACTGACCTAACTGCCCTTTCAGCCATCCCATTGCTTGCAGGGTGAAAAGGGGCTGTGAGGACCTGCCTGATGCCCAGATTGGCTGTGAAAACTTCAAATTCACAAGAGGTGAACTGAGGGCCATTGTCGGATACCAGAGAGTCAGGGAGGCCATGCTCTGACTCTATGTATTAGTTGTGTTTTATCCATAGCCGCAACCAAAATGTTGTCAAAATAGGGGACTATGCCTGGGAGTCCTTGGAGAAGCCTCTCCATTAGGGATTGAAAAATCCCAGGGGCTACACTTACACCAAATTGGAGACACTTACACTTAAATGCACCCCTATGGGTGACTATGGTTTGTAATTCTGCAGTTTGGTCATCTACAGGGAACTGTTGGTAGGCCTGGGACATATCTAATTTTTCAAAAATAGTCCCAGGCTCAAAGGTGTGTAAGAGATGTTGGATGACAGGAACAGGGTAGGCACTGATTTGTAGGAATCTATTCAGGGAAGTCTTGTAGTCAGCCCAGATTCTCACACTGCCATCTTTTTTTAAGTGGGGTTACTAATGGGGTCTCCCATCTCGCAAAATCTACTGGTTCTAATACCCCTTGCTTTAGGAATTTATCTATCTCTATATCCAATTTGGGGCAGATAGCAAAAGGTACCCTACGTGGTTTAAGGCGGATGGGAGTTGCCTGTGGGTCTACATTGAATGAAATAGGGGTACCAGAGTAACACTCTAAATCTTTGCTAAATACGTCAGAATAGTCTCTGAATAGGGTGTCTACTTCAGAGGTTGAAACAGCGTGGATACCAGTTATGCTGAGGCCAAGAGCAGGGAACCAGTCTAATCCTAGTAAACTAGGGAGGGCACCATCTACCACTACTAAAGGCAAGTGGCCTTTGAAGTTTTGGAATTGGACTAAAAACTTGCCTTTCCAGAGGATAGGGATGTTCTTGCCTTGGTAATCACGCAGAGTCAGGTGGCAGCTCAGGAGCTTCTTCTTGGACATTCTAGGATGCATCTTCTTTAGAGTTTCCCAGGAGATGATAGAAAGTGCAGATCCCGTGTCCACCTCCATCTTGCAAGGCTTACCTTCTAGAAACCAAAGATACTTATTTTGTTAGAGCCTGTTGTAGTATGATCTGAGTGGTAGCAGGTATAGCAATCCTCAACTTGCCTTTGGAAAATAAGAGTATGTGGAGGTCTTTTTGGAAAAGTTCTCCCTGCTTGGCAGACTCTAACTAGGTGGCCTTTTTTTGACAGTTCAGGCAAATTGCATTCCTGAATCTGCAGGATGCCCTGAGATGGGTTCCTCCACAGCTCAGGCAGATGGGTTGCTGCCTGGTGGTTTTTTGTCTAGGTCCTTCTAGAGGGGGCTTCTGTTGCCTGAGGCGGTTTACCTCAATTGGGTCCTCAGAATTTTCGTCTAGGGAGACTTCCTCAGAATGAATAGTTGAGCTGCCTTGTCTAATGGGGTTCCCTTGTATTTCAGCTGCTGATAGAGCAGATAGCTCAACAGCTTGGGATTCCTCTATGGCTATAGCTAGGGTCAGGTCTTGTTTTTGCTAGTAAACGTCTTTGAAGTCTTAGGTCCTTGACCCCACAGACAATTTGATCTAGGAGCATATCCTCTAGGTAATCCCTGAAACCACATTGTAGGGCAGCTGATCGTAAGGCTGCCACATACTCACTAACTGACTCCTTCTCAGACTGCTTTCTATTCCTAAAGGCATGTCTCCTAGCGATTTGGGAAGGCTTAGGGGAGTAGTGGTTGGAGAGGATCTCTTGTAGCTCCTCCCAGGGGATAGTCCTAACAGAACACAGAACGACCAGTGCCGTGGTGGTGTCAAAACCCACAGCTCTGCAGAAACTAAGGAAATAGGATTTCTTTCTATGGTCTGTGGCGTCCGTGAGGTCTATCGCATCTAAGAAGCAGAAAAAATGATTTTTATATGATTCCCACGTCTCGGCCGTCGGCTTGAATGGTGGGAATGCTGGGTTAGAAGTCATTGTGAGGTGGCAGCATCTATCTCCTCAGCTGGGAAGGTTTTAAACTTCGCGCTTGCAGAGAGCGTCGGCAGCTGCGACTAATCAACTCTCGGTGGCTCCGGCTCTTTTTGTAGTGACTGAGCTCAGCTGTTTTATGTCTGGTTGCCTCTTATTGTATCCCACCCTCGTCACCAGTGTTGTGGAGTGGCAGAAGATACGAGGCAGACACAGAGCTAACAGTAAAAGGCTTTATTCCAAGAATAAAGGGTTGCCGCGGCTGTCGGGGCTAACAGGCAGATCAGCTGGTGGCAACAGCTGATGCCGTTTGACAGCTCCTTTTATAGCTGGCTGTCAAATGGCATCAGCCAATGGGAGCGATTGGCGCTCCCACCAGAATGGCGGACCAGAGTGGGGACCTCCGTCAGTTCTGTGAATACAACAGTATTTTTTTCTGGAAATCACATGTTTCCCATTTGAAAATAAATATATTGGAATCAGGGTGACTGTGGCTTTTGAGGAAGTACATTTTTTTTATTAAGCAGCTAATCTCTGACAGCTTGTTAAATAGGGGAGCCCATTTAGTCCTTCTGATGGCTGGGAGGAGGGCAGTAAAAAAAAGCACAAGAGTGATAAGAGTACAAAATAGTGAATCAAATATTTATGCATTCTGCTGAAACTCAGCTTATGTTCTAGAGGGAGAAACCCTCTTTTGATAGATCTTCCTCTTTGTTCTGAATCTATTTTTCCAATTACCCTGACACAGCTGTTGGTTTCACCATCACTCTGACATTGATGAGATTAGAAAGGAGAGGCCTGCCTGCTTAGCATGACCAATGACAAACACAAAGTTTGTATGCATTCTGAGCATGTTGCCCCAAAAGTAAGAGCCCTTTAGACCATGCTTCAATATGCACAAATAGATTCTTCCAAAATTTAGTAGCCAAGGGCTGACAGGCTTGACAAAGAACAAATTAATGTCTTCCAATGAGGATACAGGTTACAAAGATTTAACTGGGGCCATGAATTTTGAAGGCTGTAAATTTGTGTAATTTGCCAGCATAATTTTGCTGTGGCATGAGGAGCCACGTTGACTGGAATTTACTAGCGTCTGATCAGAAATCTACAAGAGAAAATAAACTATTTATTTGCGAAAGACACATTTCAAAAAGAATGTACATTTCTAAAAAATGCGTAAAAGGGAACAGATAATTATTTAAAAATGGAGTTATGCCAGAGAAATTTTACAAGTTTGCATTACATAAATATACATAATATGAAACATATTAAAATCTTTAATAAAAATTATGTGCATTATGCATAGAAAAGCTCAATGTGAGATGGAAAAACTGTTCTGAAGAGAAAGTTAGTGAAAATGGTATTGTTTCCTTCCCTAATTTGTCTGAGGCCAATAGCATCAGAATGCTCATATTTGAAATTATTTTAGATTATTTTTAACTCACCTAATTTGGTTGCAGTCCAGGTATTTTGATTTAAGTGTGTCATTAATTAAATTGTAAATCCAGAAGATAGTGCATCAGTATTTACCATCATTGATGAACTCTTGATTTTCAAGGGACCAATAATCCAATGTATTTTATGCCATTTGATGAAAAAGATAAGCAATTATTTATACCAGGTTAACCATTTATCCATTGATCTCTGTATCATGACTAACAGTAACCTTCCCAAGGGTCCAGCACAGATTTTTCCCATCATTCCCACCATATGTAATTGTAAAAGTTATATAATTCTTTAAACTAGAATGCTAAGGACAAAACATTAAAAAACTGAAATTTGGGGCTATGTAAAAGGATGACACATTAAAACTATTAATAGTCAGTAATAGGCAGATGGAAGAAAATAAGCGGATTTTGAGATCAGAAGCTAATTGTAAAATATTTTCCTTATCTTTTTAACTTCTCAGAAACTATGATTCAGTCCGGAAGCTCATGCCTTAGAAATAGAAAGCCTTCATCTATCATCATAAGAAAACAACACTAGGGTAGTGTGGGAGTTAGGCTGAGATAACATTCGTGTTTTCAGACTTTTGAATGCAAAAGAAACTACCTAGGTATGACCTGATAAGAATTTTTATTGCATGCTAGAATGAAGTTATTTTAAGCAGTTGATTGCCCTCTGTCAACAAGAGTGTGTATTTTCCTCTTGTATCTTCCGCAGTTTAACTGTGGCATGACTTTTTTCTGCTTTCAGGAAGCTTTAACAGATACCTTGCTTTACATTTGTCAGTCTTGATGCTAAGTCACTATTTTCCACTAGCATTCCTACTGCGGAAAAGTCCAGCTCTCAGAAATCTACTGTTGCCTGTGCTATCTTAGCAAGAGTCACTTCCTACCCATATGCTTGTTTTAGGAAAAATAGACCAATATTTTTCTGCATATTTAAAGTTTAATTTGTTGAATAAATACTAAATTAGGTATATATTCTATGAAGTACGTATTGTTTATTTCTTGCTTTTTTCTGTGTTTCTTGTTTTGTTTTTCTTACATTTTAATTGTTTCTGTCATCATTTATTTTGCTATTAATATACATAAACTAAATTAATAAAACAGTGCTCATAGAAGAAGGATGAGATATATGTCACCAGAGAATACACTAGAATGTATAAAGGGATTTCAAATTTATGTTGGAAATGTGAACAAGAAGGAACATTTAATAATGTTTAGTGGACATGCAAAAAAGTTAGAATATTTCAGATTCAAATGCATACCCTTAATCAGAGGATTTTAAAGATTGTTATACAGTTTAGTGTATACACTAAAACTGGGAGATTTTCAGTTCTAATCTTGCTTCAAGCAAAAAATCTGCTGGATTAGTCACTTTTTCTGAGCCTTAGGAAGTAGGAAATGGCAAACCACTTCTGGAAAACCTTACAAAAAATGCTGGGATATGTTCTGGCAGTTTCTGTGAATCAAACCCAACTGTATGGAAGAAAAATAAAATAAAATCGAAACTGGAGCGCTTGGGAGGAGGAATTGATGGACTAAAAGTTGTCAAATATATCTTGTAACTTTGTTTTATGTATGATAACTTCAGCAAGATTATTGTATGCTAAATATTTATATATTTATAAATATTGGAGGGATTGGAAAAGATGATGGAAATTGCTGAAATAATTAAATGACTTCTTTGTTTAGAGAAAACAATACCTATGTTTATTGCTGATTGGAAAATCTTTACAGACATGATCTATGAATCATAAAAGTTCATAAAAATGAACTTATGATTTGTACTTTTGATGAGTAGACAGAACAGATTATAGAAAGAAGACAAATGTAGGCTAAAGTAAGAGGTAAAATTATTCTGGTATTTAAAATGGTTGTAAATAAGCAAGTTCTTCTTTATATCTCTTCTTTCTTTTTTACTTTTCTTTTACTTTTTTACTTTCTTTATTTTTAAATAGTTAATCTGATTTAAAAAAAATGGGGGGAAAGGAAGGAGAGAGGAAGAAAGGCTGAGACAGATGCTGTTATTGATGTTAATCAATAATGACATGTTCTGTTATTGACATAATTTTGTTCTTATCTACTCTTTCTGCCAATGGAAATTGCTGTTATTGATATTTTGCCATTGGTAGAAGGAAAAGACAGGAGAAGATGGCTTGATCTACAGAAAGTCCTTGTTTAGTAACCATAATTGGGAGAGGCAACTCAATCATTAGGCAAAACAGCAACAATTTTCCTTTGCTTTAGAGACATGTCAACATCATAAATGCCAGGACTGGTTACTTCTCATCAGTGTCAGAACTAATAATGATTGTTAAATGAGGCAGTCAGTTGTTAAATGAGACTGCCTATACTGGAAAGCCACTGTCTGTGGTAATAATTCTTTTTAAAATGCACAGAAATCCCAGTTAAACAGCAGTCCTTCTTTTTCCCACTATGGCCTTTCTAGCCATAGAAAGCTTTGTTCTTTCTATCTCCTATCCTTAATCTAGTTAAGATCACATTTTATTCTAACTAGCAGTGTATCTTTGATACATCTCTAAATTCCCATAAAATTACCTGCTAAATCCAATGTGGTGTAATTATTTAAGTTCTTTAAATGTAAAGAAGTGGTGAGGAGAAGAATAGCAAGTTCTCCATTGTGGTGGAGATAGCATCCAGGATTGGGTTGTCAGTCACTGCTGCTGATTGGACTTAGTCTGTCAGATCTGTGAGGACACTCCCCTTTGCTAAGGGTGCCCCAGAAATTGACTAAGTCAAACAGCTAGGACATGTTTTCCATTGTTCTGCAAATTAGAACATTTAACAGCAGAAAACAGACAAAACCAATCCTGAATGCTTTAAGGATGACAGCTGGGTACTGGTCTGCCAACTGTCAAAAGATCGTCAGGCCAGACTTCGGCCGTTTCGGAGGCTGCTGATCGGCTAAGGACCGATCAGATTCAAGCAAGGTGGATTGTTGACTGTTGGTGTGACTGAGAGAACCTCCACCATAGACCATCTGAGGCTTGAAAGAGGGGTTTTCTTACCCTTTTGAGCGCTTTTAAAATACCGTTTTTGTGGCCATTTGATTCAGTGTTTTCTGGCAAAGGGGCATGACAAGAATGGTCAGCGACGGACAGATTGTTAATTTGAAAGGCCTTAGAAGATTTTTTGAATTTAGAGTTGATCCCTGAGCAAGGAGTAAATCTGAAGGAGCACAGGCTCCCTCACAGCTCAGTCAGCAAAATGGCAGATTCTACTCAAAATGCAGGCCCTATGACCAGGAGAGTGGAGGAGATGGCTCGCAGGCTATCAGGCTCTCCCAGCCCCACAGCCCAAAAGGCTTCAGCCTCTTCTGAAAACCTCAAGCCTAAGAACAAAGCTGCAGAGGCTCGAAAGAATTCCAAGTCAGCAGAGCGGGATGAACATTGCAGGGACAGGGCGCTGAACAGGCTGTGGGCAAAGGGACAGCAAGAAGCAGCCCGGGAAAGCCTGGAAGCTGTTCCTAACAGAACTAGCATAGATTTCTGCCAAAATGAGGAGTGACCATTTGAAAGTAGAGCCAGGTCTCGCCAGACTGACAGGAAGAAATTGCAGGAACTGGCCACAGGGGGGGCTTAAGAGCAGATTAGATGGCAAGAGCCAGAAATTCCTTTTGACATCTCTGAAGAAAGAGACTTTTTCTCTGTCTGCCCAGCAATAGAGCAGCTAGCAGAAAGTATATAGAGAACCAGAGTGGCTCCAGAGCCCACTTTCACTACCAAAGCTGTGGGTCTCTGTCCAGCAGGGGGACAAGATCCAAATGGGCAGTTCAACATACAGGTTCTACTGGTGGAGACAGTAAAACAAGGAGTATCTGCAGCCCTAAGGCAATCTAAGCAATCTCCTTCATTAGTGTCCTGCTCTTCTTCCAGACAGGACTTGAGACAAGTTTCTCAATTTCATGATGACTTGTACATGTATTCTGAGGCTGATTCCTACGTTCCCTCTCTTTGTGTCACTCTGCCCATTCTGACGTTGAAGATCAGATAGTGAGAGTCCGCTCGGATATTCAAGGCCTGGATTCTGAGAATCCTGTAATTTCAGGGCTTTTTCAACCTATTTAAATCACTCCTCTTCAAGGCAAAGAATGCCACAGGGCAAGGTAATGCTCCTCCACCATCTAAGCCAGAGGATGACTCTGAGGACCCCAATGATTCACTCTTCTCAGATAAGACCATAACTGCAGATGTCATCCCTGCGCCAAAGATATTTACAACAGTCATCCAGAGGCAGTGGTCTTCTCTTTCTTCCCTGGATAGGAGTCCAAGCCCTTCTTCTCTGCATAGGAGGTTGTTTAATGTGGGAGCTGATCTTTCCAGAGCCCTGGAAGTGACCATGGTAGATGCCCCAGTAGATGCTCTGCAGTTCAATTCTGAGATTCCTGATGAGCCCAAAGACTCACTGAGAGCAGAAGACAAGAGGGCAGAACAGATACTTCAGAGGACTCATCAGTCAGCAGCCTGGGCAGTGAAATATCCTTTTCCAATAGGGCATCACTCATCTGGCTACATGAACTGCAGAAGAGAATTCCAACTAATGTTGTCAGATCTCATCAGCACATTAATAAGTTCTAGCAGCTGTTGAGTTCTCGGCTGATGCCACCCTCAGTGTGGCCAGGTTTGCTTCAAAGGTGATAGGATCACCTGTAGCCTCTTGCGGTCTGCTCTGGCTCAGGCAATGGTGGGCAGACATGAGGCATAAGTGGAGGTTGGCCACTGCCCACTTCAAGGGGGAGAAATTATTTGGAGAAGCGCTGGACAAGGTTCTGGTGAACTCCAAAAACAAGGGGAAGATTTTGCCTTACAGGTCAAGAAAGGGCAAATTCCGCTCAATGCCTCATTTTCGCCGTCCCTCTCTTAGGGCGACTGAAGCTGGAGGGGGGATTTTTAGACCTCAGAGGCCTTTCATCCCCAGACAGGAACTACAGCAGGACAGGACAGGCAGAAACCGCCAGTTCCAGAACAAGCGGCCCTTTCGAGGTGGGGGAGGGGTCGTCCCTTCAGATGCCCTAGATAAATCTGCTGTCAACCCTCCCATTGGGGGATGTCTGGCCTTGTTTGCCAGGCATTGAGAGGAAGTACCACAGACACCTGGGTCCTGGAGATGGTCCAATTGGGCCTTTCTCTACAATTCCTCTCTATATCCCCGAGGTTTTTCATTCGTTGCCCTGTTTCTAAGAATAGGCAGAAAAATGTCCTCATGGAAATAGCTATTCAGCATCTGCTGGAAATCCATGCAATCCAGCCGTTGCCTGAGAATCAACAAGAGATGGGATTTTATTCCATCCTGTTTGTCATATCAAAGACCTTGGATGGATGGAGGCCAATTCTGGACCTGAAACATCTAAACCTCCAGCTAAGATACAGGTAGCTTAAAAAGATGTATTTTCCCCAGTCTATTCTGGATGGAATTAGGGAAGGGTACTTCCTCATCTCCATAGATTTAATGGAAGTTTATCTACATTTCCCTATACTACATGCCCATAAGCAATTCCTCAGATTCTACTATAGTGGCAGACATTTCAGTGCAGGGCCTTGCCCTTTGGTCTTTCATCTGCTCCTAGAACATTCACAAAGCTGTTAGCAGCACTAGCAGCTCACATTAGGGCTGAGTCCAGTGTCATCTGGTTGACATCCTGGTCCAGTCCTCTTCAGCATCTCAAGCAACGGAGGACTTGGGGGTCACCATCCAGGTGCTACAGGAGAATGGCTTTTCTATCAACAAGGCCAAAAGACATTTCTCTCCTACCACCAGCTTACTCCATCTGGGAGCTGTAATAGATACCATATCATGCAAGGTGTTCTTGTCCCAGAAGCGTCGGGAGAATATCAGAGAATTGATTATTCTAGTGAAATCTAAAAGCGGAATAACCCTGGCTATGCTTTCAAGACCCCTGGGCATGCCTGCAGGCAAGGGCTCTCCAATGGTTTCTCCTTCATTATCAAAGGACAGGCAGGAATTGTTCCCATTCCCAATTCAGGATACTTCCAGAAGACATCTAGTCCTTTTAGTGGTGGTTATCAGGGGCACTTTCCTTAGGAAACAAATTCAAGGAGCCTAACCAGCTGGTTCTGATCACTGATGCCAGCCTTTATGGCTGGGAAGCTCATCTCCAATCCATGATGGTCCAGAGATAGTGGTCCCAGGCCCATTTGGACCACAACATCAATTAGTTAGAACTCAGGGCAGTCCACCTGACTCTGAGGTAATTCCAAAACATAATTGCAGAGAGGGATGTCCTGGTCTTAACTGGCAATGTAACCGCTAAGGCACATATAAATCACCAAGGGGGAATTCAAGGTCCCTGATACTAGAGCTGTGCCTCTGGTCTAAAAAGCATCATATCTCGCTCAGAGCTGAGCATATTGCGGGTATATCCAGTGTTGAAGCAGACTGGCTTAGCAGAGCCACTATAGACCATGCAGAGTGGCATTTGCACCCCGCTTTGTTTCAGGAGCTGTCACAGTGATTCGGACAGCAGTAGACCTCTTCGATTCTCAGGACAATGCCGAGATTCTTCTCCAGGTTTGTGGTTCCAGGGGCAGAGGGGATGGACCCCTTATTTAGCCCTTGGCCACAGGAACTCTTCTATGCCTTTCCACCACTGCCCCTGATCCCAAGGGTGATATAAAAACTATTGGGAGAAAGAGCAGAGCTCATTCAACCCAGATGGCCTGGGTTGACAGACTTAGTAAACCTATCTGTGACCTACCCTTAGAGGATATCGGCGGACAGAGCATCACTCAGCCAGGGATCTTTGTTACATCTGGATCCCCAGTGGCTTCAATTGACCACTTGTGTGGGGATCTCTGATCCGGGACCATTACTCCTCCAAGGCAATACAAACTATTCAGGTCTCCAGGAGGCCTTCCACAAATTGCATCTATAACATGACCTGGAAGGCTGTCTGTGAATGGTGCTCACAATCTGGGATGGACCCTTCTAAGGCCTTAATCTCCCACATCTTTTTTCAAGAAGGTCTTGACAAGCGCCTGTCACCCAACATGTTACGATGGCAGTGGCAGCCTTATCTTTACTACTTTCATTGGGGGGCTTAGAATCCCTACCCAGGCATCCTACTGTAGATTTCTTAAGGAGACTACAAATCTGAGGCCTCCAGTGGTTCATCGATACCCCACATGGGACCTCTCTAAAGTACTGCATTCACTGACTGAGACCCCATTTGAACCACTGAGATCTACTTCTCTACAATTTTTGTCTTGCAAGATGGCCTTTCTGGTAGCCATCACCTCTGCCAGGGGGATTTCAGACTTGGCTGCCTTATCTGTCAGGAAGGACCCTTGTATTTTTCACCCCAATGAGTTGTGTTGAGTTTGGACCCTTTGTTCGTGCCAAAGGTGAACTCTTGGTTCCACAGTGACTACAAACTGATTTTACCTGATTTGTGTGTCCAAAACCTGTCCATTCTTTAGAAAAACGGTGGCACACTCTGGACATTTGAAGCACCCTGTGTATTTACTTTAAACGAACTTTTCCTTCAGGAAGTCTGAATCCCTTTTTATATCTTTTCAACCCTCTACCATGGGTTGCAAAGTCACTCCAACAACTGTGGGGAGATGGATCAGACTGTGCATCTCCAAAGCCTACCAATCCCAAGGTCTTGCGGTTCCTCCAAGAATAACAGCCCTTTCGACAAAGTGTGGCCACAATGGTGGCACGGGCTACTCAAGCCTCTTTAGAGGAGGTTTGCACAGCGGCAACATGGGCTTCGCCTTCTCCATTCATCAAACATTATAAGCTGGACTCCTTTGCATCTTCGGAAGCAGCCTTTGGATTCAGAGTTCTTCAAAAGGTTTAACCTATCTAGGGGATTTGGAGCCAACTAGGCCCACCCATAGGACAACCAGCTTTGGCATGTTCCAATCCTGGATGCTATCTCCATCACAAAGGAGAAGG
This sequence comes from Pseudonaja textilis, assembly GCF_900518735.1. The sequence continues at coordinate 1,826,384 of NW_020769346.1, read as the reverse complement.
GTCATTGGTTCTTATCTGATACAACCTTTCTCTTTGGGTGGAGATGGTATCCAGACCCACCCTGATGAAGGTCCATTCCAAATCCAGTGGAACACAACAACAATAACAAGAAAACTTGTCGGTCTGTCTCTATTCCTTCACCAATTTCTGGGACACCCTTAGCAACAGGGGAGTGTCCTCACAGATTTGAAGAAATAACTGAATAATGGAAAGAAGCTTTTTAATGACAAGGAACCAATATGAGTGACATTCAGCAAGGTTTCTTGGCTAGCTAAAAAGATTGACATTCAAATGTGAGTTTAGATATGCTTTCTGAGTTTTGGTCTAAAACTGGTTTTTGGTGAAGTTTAATTCTGTGCTTGGTTATATTTAATCTTGTGTTTATTGATGGAATAATTTTCCCTATTCATCTTTGTTTGGGAGGAAAAAGATTAATCTCTGTTCCTGAAAAGAAAGTGGTTGAGAAATCCTGTGTCTATTTGTTCTGTAATTGGTTGAACAAGCAACAGCTATTGCTGTGATTTAATTACCGTGTTTCTCATAAAATAAGGCCAGGTCTTTTTTTTTTTTTTGAGCCCTGAAAAAGTGGCTAGGATGTCTTTTCGGGGGTGACTTAATTTCCTCCTCCACATGCATCCCTACCTAGAGTGCCCCATGTGCACTCACCTCTCCACAAGCTTCTATTGACCGCTGGAAGCTCCCCAAAGGCAGAGTCACCAGCTGCTTCTATCGGCTGGTAGAAGCAGCCTCGGGGTGAGCACCCACGTGCACTCCCCTCGCAATGAGGCCCTTTCAGAGTCACCAGTCATTTCTATCGGCTGATGGAAGCTCCACAAAGGCAGAGTCACCAGCCGCTTCGGGGCAAGGCATGGCTATGCATCAGGTTCCCAACTGCAAACTCAATCATGTACATATGCTGTTGTCAGAGTAAATATCAGATGACCCCAAGATTCCCGCTGCATTTCTGTTTCCTGAGCCAGCCATTCTTCTTCATCCCCTCAGATAGCCCTATTTCCCCCCTCCCCCAATTTCCCACTGCAACCACTTGGACCACAGGAGGGTTGCTAAAGAAGTTGCTGTTTTCTCCTGTCCTGCTCTTTTAAATCCCAGCTCCAACCCTCCAACCCAGAGCCTTTGGGCCCACGCTCTTCACCTAGCTCAGCCAAGAAACCCAGGAGCCCCTCCCCTCTGCCCCCTCCCTGCCCCCCCTCAGTGCCTGCTCTGCTCAATAGTCAGAGATGGGTGGTAGAACTGGTCCTTGGATTCCCAGAGTGCACCTGGGGGGGCTTGTCTAGGCTAGAAGCTAAGCAGGGTTGGAGCTGGGATGGATTCCCCAGGAGAGGATTCCCAAGGCTGGAGAGAGAAGTTTAAAAGAGTGGGACAGGAGAAGACAATAGCTTCTTTAGCGACCCTCCTGCGACCCAAGTGGTTGCAGTGGGAAATGGGGGGGAGGAAATAGGGCTATCTGAGGGGACGAAGAAGAGTGGCTGACTCAGGAAACAGAAATGTAGTGGGAATCTTGGGGTCGTCTGACAACAGCATATGTATGCGATTGAGTTTGCAATTGGGAACCTGACGCATAGCCACACCACACCCCAAAGTGGCTGGTGACTCTGCCTTTGTGGAGCTTCCATCAGCTGATAGAAATGGCCTTGTGTCAAGGGGAGTGCGCATGGGGCGCTCCTGTCAGGAGTGCTCCGTGGGCAGCCACATATCACCCCAAAACGGCTGGTAACTCCCTTTGGGGAGCTTCCATCGGCCGATAGAAATGGCTTCGTGGTGGGGACTTCCAGTTTGAAGGGCTTCGGCGACAGACAGAAATCCACGATCGTGCATGGTTTCTGTCTGGGCTTGCCGCTGGAGCGCCCTGAGCCAGCTGGTTCGGGGCTAAGCCACCCCGTAGAGGTGGTGAAGAGGGGGGAGACCGCCATCAGGGTTGAGGAGAGCCGCATCTCTCCTCCTCAGCTGGCCATTACTCCCTTTCCCAAAGGCAGTTGCAGCAGTGGTCAGAAATGGCCACCACAAAGGAGAACTCGACCAGAAAAGAATGTGCAGGAGGAAGATAAGAAGTGAAAGTTTTGGCTGACCAGGTTAAATTGTAAAAGCAACAACTAAGGTACCCTGGAATTTAAACTTACAAAAAATAACATCGCTCCCAAAGAAGATTTGGAAGCAGCGAAGGAAAATGAAAAGGGAAAGGTTTGACTTTTTCCCCCCTTCCCTCTCCTTCCCTATACTGACAACTAAGAGACTTAAATAAGAAATCAGAAAAATCCGCTTTGACATCAATAGGCAATTAAGCTGAAAATAAAACAAATGCCAAAGGGATAATAAAGATTTCTGGACATTAAAATTTTTCTTTTTCCTAAGCAGGAAGGGAGAGAAAAAAAAATAAGGGCAGGATCTGGAAGAGGGAGGAGACTGCCTGGAATTAAAAAGAATCTACAGTAAAACTTCAGTAAGACTTCTAAAAGATACATTTTAACTGAAACTTTGCAACTAAATAGTAACCCCAGGAAGAGAAAGTGGAAAAAAAGAACAAAAAAGAAACAGCTTGCGTGTATTTGGATTATTTGGTGATCTTTGGATTCTTGGTTATTATATTTGAATGACTAAAATCGATCGGGTGGTTGTTTAAAAATTTATACAATGGCACCACTTCTGGATGAATTGAAAATGGAATTTAAAAAGTACAAAGAAGATACACAAAAAGGGAAGGGTTCTTTTGGCTTCATTTTTCAATTCTTAGAAATGGAGATTTGGAACTATGAGAAACAACAAGAAACAACTGCAAAACAAGAAGACTGGGACAAAGAAGAAGCCATCTTTAATGAACAAGCAATTTTATGTGGGGAAGAAAAAGGAAAGCGGGGAAAGAGAATGGAGAATTTAAGACTTAAAAAACAACCAAAGGAAAGAAAAATAATTCAAAAAATAAGTATAATACTGGAAAGCAACAGAAAAGGGGAATACAGAAGAGAGAAATAGAGGTAGAGAGACAAGGGGGTAAAAAAGGGAGAGAGAAGAAGAGAGGAAGAAGGAAAGGAAAAGAAGTTACAAAGGACCAGAGTAAGATATAGAGAAACAGGACCTATTTAGAGATAATGGGTGAAAATCTAACTGAAAAAGGGATTCTGTAAAGGTACATAAGATTGTATTGTTATATTAGTAATAGAAATAACATTAGAAAATTGGAAACAACGTATGATTAAAATGAGGGATAAAATAGTTAGTGTAATTTAGTGGAATGTTTGTGAATAAAATAAGTGAAATAAAATAAATGAGAAAATTGAATTAGGAAGGAACGGGAACATTTTAATTAGTTAATGTTTTATAAAATATAAGTGAAGGGGGGAATTAACTATGGAAAGCTTATAGTTGTTCCCATAGAAGTATGATATTTAATTGAAAAGTAATGTTAAAGATGTTAAGACTTTAATGAATATTAATATTAATGATAGAATTGAATTGGAATGGAATGTTGTTTTAATTATATACATTTATATTTTTTTCTTTTTTTAAGAATACAGTGTGTATTTTAAGAATGTACCTAGCAGAATCCGAATGGAAGTTATGTATTATATTGAATGTTACAACTTTAGGGAAAAGATATAAAGGCGTCATACTCCAATCAGTAACTACAGGAGAAATTTCATTTAATGAGAGAAATTTCATTTAATTTCATTTAATCTCATTCATTTAATGAGAAAAGATAATTGAAACAGGACAGACAAAAATATAGATACAATGATTTGAATCGAGAGGAGATAATTAAAATAAAATTGAGAAAATTAAAAGAGGGGAGAAGCAGAAAATGCAGAAAATGTAAAATAGTAATAAGATATGGAATAGAATATAAAAATGAGCATGAACCTGAATTTGTGTCTGTACGAAGAAATGTAACCCAGGATTATGCTACTTTCAAAAAAGATGTTTTATTTGTATTTTTTTTCTCTTTGTGAAAATTCAAATAAAATTTACAAAAAAAGAGAAAGAAACAGCTTCGTGGTGAGGGGAGTGCACATGGGCGCTCGTCCAGAGGCCATTTCTACTGGCCGATAGAAGCAGTTGGTGACTCTGCCTTTGGGGAGCTTGCATCAGCCAATAGAAATGGCTTTGTGGTAAGGGGGGGTGCATGTGGCTGCTCGCCCCGAGGCCGCTTATACCAGCCAATAGAAATGGCTGGTGACTCTGACTTCAGGAAGCTTCTATCAGCCGATGTTCTATCGGTAGTAGATTGGGGTATTCTAGCCTAGGCTACTTGCAGGGCGCTCCTAAAGGCAAGTTTTCTCCCCCCCTTCCTCCCCATTTCTCTTCACCTCATGTAGTTCTAACGAACGATGTGAGAAATGGTGGGGAAACGCATGGTTTAAATAGGCCTACATTTTGGGGGTGGGGCTTAATTTCACCTCATGCCTAGAAATCATGCTGGGCCTTCCGATTGTTGGGGGCCATATTGTTGGAGAAACATGGTATTTGTATTGTGTTTGAATTTTTTCCTGCCTTATAGTTTCTTTTTCTATCTGGAAAGCGGTCTATCTTCACTGCTTTAGTGTTACCAGCACTGTTCTTTTGGGTTATATTTCCAAGAGGCAGGATGCAAGCTTGGTATTGATTTTGTACTGCTTTCGGGGGGGGGGGCGGTACGTGATCTTTCCTTAAATCTGGATGATTTCCTTAGGATATCTTGTGAGGTAAGATCAGCTGGTATCTTTTAAGGGTGCAAAGGGATCTGAGGATTGCTTTTCCTGAGTGCATTCTTTCTGGAGAGCTTAAATGACTTCTCTGCTAAAGGGTTTAACTTTATGAGCAAGAGTTGGCTACTGATAGTTATCATTGCATTTTAACTGTTTTAATTCCTCAAGGTGCTCTGGCACCTGCCTGATTTGTAACTCTGGCTTGCAGGTATTTTTAATCTAATGATTGGTATTTAAGGCAGCTTTTTTCAAGCAAAGAAGTTTTTTGTATTCCTGTACAGGTAATCCTTGACTTACAACAGTTCATTTAGTGACCATTCAAAGTTACAATGGCACTGAAAAAAGTGACTTATGACTATTTTTCACACTTAAAACTGTTGCAACCTCCCCACTGTCATGAGAGACCAGGCGAGGAGAAGCGCCCCTCGATGTGAGTGATGTTGAGTTGGCTATGCCCAGCCAGTCACATGACCAACAAACCATGACCACCAACTAAGCCACGCCCACAGAAGCAGTTGTTAAAAAATTTGAATCCTACCCCTGCTGCTCACTGCTTTGTTTGAAAAATGTGCTCTTCTGCTAATGGAAAAAGACAAAAGTTGAGGTCATAAGAGACCATTTTGGCAACCATTTTGTTGAGAAATAATTCATGATGTCATGAATTTTTATTTTGTGAAAATAATATGCCAAGAACAATTTGAATATGTTCCAAAAGGGACTTCCAGTGATGTTTCCATCAAAGACAGAGCAGAGACCGCGATCGTGCATAGCTTTGATCCGTGTTGCCCTGTTGGAGGGGTCCCTGAGGGACTGGAAACATCTGACCCACCTTGTAGGGGTGACATTTATTGAATATAAGTCATTAATTTTCTCTTCCTTTGATTATTCATTAATGCGGCTAAAAAAAGCCATCAATCTCTGAAGATCTCTGAAGAATAATTAGCAGACTTTAAGGGCCATAGATAAGATTCCAAATAGTTTCAGTCCTCTTCACTCATATTTTGATATGATATTATGCTTAGAGATTTGGAACTTGAGAGAAAATATACCACACTTAAAGTGATATTCCTTCGAGTTTGATTCTTAAAGTGAAAGCAAGGGCTGAAAGCCTTACCAGCAGCTAAATTGGTGGCATCATGCATATCTTTTTCATGTAAGAAATTATATGGCAATTATTCAATGAAATAATTTTCTATCTTATGAAAGGAATATGGAATAAGCTATTTACTACTCCACTTATTAACTCTAATAAAAAATGAAAATGATTTTCTGCATAATATTTGAGTAAATGTTTACAGACATTTTCATAATTTAAAATGATATTTTAAACTATAATAAAAAATACTTGGTCATGAACTTTGAGTTTATAGCAAGCATTGGCATTGTGACTGTACATTTTCCACTCTGGCAAAAGAATATTCCACAATATTTCAATTTGAATTTCTACTTAATATACTTTGTTGTAAAGTGTAAGGCATGAAGGTTATTACTATATCTGAGATTGTCAAAAGAGCCTCAAATCTCTTTTACTGTGACATTAATAATATCTTAGAATGGAATATACAATATAAAGTCTATCCAGTTCAGATATAAAATAAATGATAGTTTCAACTAAATGCCCATCACTAAATGTCCTTTTTATTAGCTGATAAACTTATTGATCTTTTATAAGTGGGGTGGAGTCCTTTATATTCAAAAATCCACTATCTGAGCAAAAACAAAATTGTGTTCTTTTCTTCAATCAAAGCAGTCAATTTAGCCATCTCTACTAACTCCATCAAATTTTGCAGCTCTTCATCCATTTTGAGAATCAAAGTATCCTTCCATTTTTGTATATAAAGTATTCTTGCTGCTGCCAGCATATAAAACATCAAAATTCGACCCCCCCCCCCCAAGCTCTTTATTCATTTACTTCAAAAGAAAAGTTTCTGGGAGGGGGCAGAGCTGGTGTCTCAGTGGTACAGTGTGTGATATTGAAGCTCCAAGATCATCGCTGATATTTCCATTGCAGGACAGTCTGACCGGACCTAAACCATCCCGTAAAGATGGTGACTGAGGAGGGCACATCCTGTCGATCCTAGGGACATCACAAAGTCTCTGGTTGATCCAGGAAAAGCCCTTTTGCCGGTGGTGGCAGCCATTCAAGCTGCTGAAGCTGGGACAGCTCTGGAATGGAAGAGATTGAAGAAAAGTATGCCGGTTTGGTGAGATGAACTTTTACTTATTATTACTTGAAGAGAACATCCTGAAAGATTTAAAGTGAAATTAAAAGTGAAGAGGAAAGAGTTTAAGCAGCGAAATTAAAACTAGTTATAGTGAAAGTTTTTTTCTTTTTCCCGTTTTATTGGAACTATTTTATTGGAATTTGGTAATGTTACTGAACTTAAACTGGACTGGTTTCTTTTAAATTTTCATCCTTGTTTTTATTTTTTAAATAATTTTTTGAAAGTCTGTTTTGATTAAGACTCTTCTTTTGGATTTGAGTTGTATTTTTTTTTAAAAGGAAGGATTCCATTTTCTCTTTTTGTTTCTGGTATTGGATACAAGAGGGGGGAGTGAAAGTGAAGCGGGGGGAAAGTAGCACTGCCATTTAGAGGCTTGGACATATTGTTTCTTTCTTTCTCAGTTTGTTTATGTACTTGCTATACTCAAGGACTCTGAGCTTTGCAATGGAAAAGGTAGTGGGATGAGCATGGTAGATTGTTTATACAGGTGCTCATCTGTGAAACTAAATAATTAGAGCTTTGAGCTGAAGTTGAAAGAAAGAAGATTGAAGTGACCTTGAAAATACCAGAACCAGAAATATTGAGTTTGATTTATTAAAGAGCCTTGGATACTTAGTGGCAGCAGCTGGCTTAACTCTAGATTATTTTCTATCTCCTTTTCTACTCCCCCCACCCCCTTTGGATTTTTATGTTTGGATTTTAACCTTCTATTCCAGAAACTAGAACGTAATATTTTTTTACTTTTTAAAATCTTCTTCCTTTTCTCTTTTTTATTAAGAGAAATAATCGGATTAAGGTACATAAGTGCCTGAAGATTTCCCCTCCCCCCCTTTTTTTGGAGTGGAAACTACCTGCCTGTACTCCTTTTTTTTCCTTTTTTCCTTTTTCTCTCTTCCTCTCTACAGGTAAGCACAAGATGAGCAGACAGACAACAGCACCAGCTTCCTCAATACCATCTGGAGGACAATGGTCAATACAGACAATTTTACAACAGGAGAAAGAGACGGAAGTGACATTACAGATGATTATGTTAGGAATCCAGAAGATTGAAAAGAGAATAGAGAATATTGAGCAAAGAGCTGAAAATATTGAGCAAAGAAATGAAAAGACAGATGAGAAAGTAGAGAACATTCAACAGATGATGATGAAATAAGAAAATTGAAGAAGATATACAAAGGGATAAGAAAATTGGAGATATTGACACTCGATTGAGTGATATTGAGAAGCGCAGATGCGAATCATTAGGATGGGAAATTGACAGATCAGAATTCTACCTAAAATTTCAAAATGTAGAAGAAAGAAAAGGTGAAAATCTTGCTGAAGTAATGACAGAAATACTGGCAGAAGCATTAGAGAAAACCAAAGAGAAGGTGATGGATGGGATGGATGAAGTGTTCCATATATATACAAGATATGCAATGAGAAACAGAGTAGCAAGAGAAATTCATATTAGATTCATTAAAAAGATTATTAAGACACAAGCGGCAAGAGAGAAAACCTTAAAGTACAAAGATAAAGAAATTGTGGTGCTGAAACAGGTACCAAGAAGAGTAAGAGAGATGAGAAGAGAATATTTATTTTTGACTAAAAAGTTAGTTAAAAGAGGAGTAAATTACAGATGGCTGATGCCAGAAGGCCTCTTGTTCACCTGGCAGGAACAAAGACACAGAAGTGACACAGCTGAAAAACCTGAGCTATTCTATTTAGAATATTTTAGAGGAGAAGAGAAAGAAGCTAGAAAGGAAGAGTCACTAACTGAATTGCAAGAGGACTGTATAGCAGTAACTGAAAGAGAGAAAGAAGAAGGTGCAGTAGGTGGTGTACCCAGAGAGCAGTGAGAATTAAGACCTACTAGAACAATAAAAACCTCTCACAAAGCCTAACATGGATGAAAGAAAACTGATTACGATTAACAAAAATGGACTTAATTTGGCTACTAAAAGAAGGAAAGTATTTCATAAACTAGAGAAATTGAAATTTGGTATAATTTGCTTACAAGAACTACATATTAAAAAACAACATGAATATATACTTAAACAAAAAAAATTAGGGAAATTATTTACATTGCTGGCACAATCTAAAAAAAGAGGTGTGGTTTTACATATTAAAGACACAATTTTGGCAGAATTACTTTATACAGATGATGATGGAAAGTCTTTGATGGTGGAAATAATGGACAATAATGTTAAAACACTTTTAATTGCAATTTATGCTCTGAATGATAACCAAGAAGAATTTTACAGGAAATTACATATGAAAATAATTGAATTGGACTATGTTAATATTTGTATGATGGGAGATCTTTTTTTTAAACAAATTTTATTCAGTTTTTCACATTAAAAACAAAAATCTCTTTTTAGTAGACAACATATGTAAAGGTCATCACCTTTACATACAAATATGACAGCAATTATACATTCATATATGCATACTTAATTCTATTATTACCTTTTCTATTCCAAATTTTCAGTAAAGAGAGAAACAAACACATTAATTTTAGCCTCTTTCATTAATCTCAATCAAAACATCTTTTTGTTTCATTCCATTTTTTTCAAATATAATCCTTTAATATTTATTTTAAAAATAAAGATAAACAATATGTGTTTGCCTCATAATAATAATGAAAATAATAAAAAAGGTTTCCAATGTCTCTCCTTGCTTTTAATAGTCTATATTAACTTATTAATTTAGTTGGTTCTTTAGTCTGTCATATTTCCTTTCCATTACACATTCTTTTTTATAAATTCTAGATTAATACAAATTTTAACACTAAAGAAAAAAAAACAAGTATAGGTTTTTACTGTTTTAAGTGTGACACCTCAATGATTAAAATATACTTTATTCCCTCATCTTGATTCCCAATAAACCATTATTTTTAAGAAGTTACAATAATAATCATTACATCTTTTCATTTGGATTCCGCAGCATATTTCCCCCCCTATTTTCTAAATATTTTTAATTGCAGAAATATTCTTATTACCCTTTGTCACCCTGCAGAGTCCCTTTTTTAATTCATCAACCATTATCTCTGAAAAAACAATTTCTTTTCAACGTTTTACTATTTCCATATTTCTTTATTTCATGCAACTGTTTCTTACTGCTTCTCCTCCCCCTCTTTTCCCCATATCTTTTCTCATTCCAGTTTATATCCCTCTCTTTCTTAATATCTTCCTTTCCCCTTTTCTGCTGGGTCTTTCTGTCTTTGCCGACTTCACAGGTATTCCCCCCTTTGATTGCCTTCTTAAATTTCAACTTTTTAACCTTCCTTCTTTCCCCACTTCTTTGTAGTGTTCTTTGTGTTCCCTATTTAAAATGTCTTCTCCTTGAGTCACCTCCTCCTCCTCTGAAGCTCTTTCTTCTTGTTCTTCAATCGCCATTTCCATTTTTGCTAACACAGAGCAAAGTGATTCACCTCTTTCCTGTAGTAATTCTCTCATATTTTTAAGTTCCATTTTTAATTTCTGAAGAAATATCATCATTACACACTCTTGTATTTTATGATTGTTAAAGTCCACAAAAAAACCCCACAACACTTTTACTTTCCTTCTTTCTTCTTTCAATTTTCTAACATTCTCAATTATTCCAGCCCAGGGTCTATACCCAAAACATCAATCAATACCACAGTCAGTCTTTCCTTGCTTTTTTCTTTATTCTGGTTCTGCTTTCACTTTCTAAGATTCTTACTTTGTTTCAATATTTCTTTAGTGTTATATCCACACAAGTTCATTCAGAAACAGGATGCTTTCCCTTTTGTTTGAGCTCAAGTTTTTGTCAAAAGGTGGCACTCTCCATTATACAAAGTCTTCACCTTTTTCCCCTATTTTTTTGTTTAGGGTTTTTTGAACCTCAATATTCCAGCACAGTCCAGTCTCCAATTTGTAAACTTTATTATTATTATTTTTGGACAATCTTAAGTCCAGCTTTATTTTATGCCTGTTTATTTCCAAAATATTTTAGTCCAATTTAGTTAAATCTTTAGTTCCAGCTTCTTCCTTTCCCGGTTCGAAGCCCCGCTTAGCTGTTAAAAATATTTTCTTATTTTTTTTCCTGTCCCTTTGTAATTTCTCCGCTCACTTTTCTTTTCTTAAAAATTCCATGTTACCTTAATCCCGGGGTACTTTTTAGTTATATTGCCCAATTGTCCCAGTTCAGATGTTACCCACATCTTTCTTCCCTCCTGCACAAATCTTAATCCAGCTGAGTCCTCCTCTTCAGGGTGGCTATTTTAAACCACCGCCGCATTCATCTTTGTGGGGGAGAAAGACCAAGCCCAGGAGGGGAGATGCAGCTCCCCTCAACCTGGCTTGCGGCTTCCCCTTACTCCGCCGCCCCTCCAAGGCAGCTTCAGCCCTAATCGTAATGATCGGGGCTCTCTAATGAAAGAGTACGGACCATAGCCACAGAGAGTCGCGATCTCTGGTCCATCAGTGAGGAGGCTCTGCCTTCTTCCATGATGGGAGATCTTAAGGGAATAGTTAATTATCGGTTGGATTACAAAATGCAGAAATTAACAAAGAAAGCTCGAAAGATATTACCAAAATCCTTCTTTCAAATAACAAAATAATTCAACTTAAAAGATGCTTGGAGAGAAAGAAACGTGGAGAGTAAGCAATACACTTTTAACTCAAACAGACATGCTTCATGGTCTAGAATAGACATGATATGGATGTCAGTAGAACTATTGGCTAACATACGAGAGATTGAAATAGAAACAAGCACTTCCGCAGATCATAACCCAGTGACAGTTACTTTGAGAGGATACAAGAGGAGATCCAGATGGACCTTAAATAATACAATATTAAAAGAAAAAGACTTTAAACAGAAAATAGAGAAAGAACTTGCTTTCTTCTTTAAAGAAAATAGAAAAAAGGACATGGGACATGATGAAGGCCTAAACAAGAGGCTTTATAATAGACTATAGAAGGAAAAGAAATGTAAATCAGAAAAACACTTTCAAAATATTAGAGGATTATTATAAAAAACTGGAAAAAGACATACGGAAGTCCCTGCAAAAAAAAGACATTAAAAATAAAATGGATATAATTAAACATAAAATGGGACTAATGGAAAAAGAGGAACTAGCACAAAAAATTTAAAATGCTAAACAGAATTACTTAGAACATGCAAATAAACCAGGTAGATGGCTAGCCTATAAATTGAGAAAGGAGAGAGAATCAAGAAGTATTAGCCAACTAATAAATGAAGAAGGACATACAAGTTATAGAATGAGGAGAAGAAAAAAAATTATACAAGATTACTATGCGAAATTGTATTTTAAAGAGAATATTCAAGAAGAAAAATTAAGCAATATTTACAGAAACCGAATTTACTCCAGATACCTAAAGATATTGAAACAATGCTAGAAGGGAATATAACAGTGATGGAATTAACAGAAGCTTTAAAAAAAACAGAATATTGGAAAAGCACCAGGTCCAGATGGCTTACCAGCAGAATTTTACAAGACCTTTCAGGAAATACTGAATCTTCACCTACTAGAAGTTATGAATGAAGTTATGTTAAAGAAAAAAATACCCAAAACATGGACAGCAGCATACATTACACTTATACCAAAGGAGGATACAGACCTGCAGCAAGCTAAAAATTACAGACCTATATCCCTATTAAATTCAGACTATAACATCTTTGCTTCAATCTTGGCAGAAATACTAAAAAGATACTTAAATAACTTTATCCATATTGATCAAAATGGATTCCTGCCAAAGAGACAAATCAAAGACAATGTGAGAATTATTTTGGATATTCTGGAATACTGCGAAGCACATCCTGAGAAGCAAATGGCTTTGATATTTTTAGACACACAAAAAGCCTTCGACAATGTGAGTTGGCAATTTATGTTATTGCAATTGGAACAAATGGGCTTTGGTAAAAAATTCATTTAAGCCATTGAAACGATATATTATGCAAAAGTTATGGTAAATGGAGAACTAACAGAATCTATAGATATAGGAAAAGGGACAGGGCAAGGCTGTCCACTGTCACCCCTGCTGTTTGTGTTAACATTGGAAGTGTTGAATAGGAATATTAGAGAAGATAAATAAATAAAAGGAATGAAAATCCAAAAGGAAGAGTATAAATTGCAAGCTTTTGCAGATGACCTGGTATTTATATTAGAAGACCCATTGGAAACAGCACCTAAATTAATAGAAAAAATAGAAGAATATGGAAAAGTAGCAGGTTTGAAAATAAACAAAGATAAAACAAACATTTTAACAAAGAATATGCTAGTACGATGAAAGAAAGAGTTGGAAGAAGTTTTAGAAATACAGGTCACAAACAACATTAAGTATTTAGGGATATACATTACATCAAGATGTAGTACACTGAAGGAGGATAATTATTTTAAACTCAAACAGCAGATTGCGACAGATTTGACAAAATGGGGAAACTTACAATTATCACTGATTGGGAGAATATCTACAATTAAGATGAATGTATTGCTTAGAATTTTATATTTATTCCAGACAATTCTAATCCGATTAGGGAAGGAGGTTTTTAAAGATTTAAATAGAATTGTGTTGAAATATATTTGGCAGGGCAAAAAAGCAAGAATAAAATTAAAATTGTTACAAGATGCAAGAATAAGAGGAGGGTTTGCCTTGCCTTAACTGGGAGTTGTATTACCAAGCAACAAATTTGATGTGGGTAAAGGAATGGATAACATTAAGGAACAATAGACTACTGACTTTAGAAGGCCATGACTTGCTGTTGGGATGGCATGCCTTCCTTTGGTACAAGAGAACTGAAACACAGGAGTATTTTAGAAGACATTATATTCGAGAGGCATTATTTTTGAATTGGAGAGGATAAAAAGACAATATTATTTAAAAATTCCACTATGGATATCTACATTGAAGCTTTTTCTTATCCAATAATATATAAAAAAGATCAAACAGTTAGATATGGTGAGATATTGAATGAAAAAGGTGAACTTAAATCTATGCAAGCGTTGGAAGAACAAGGTGTAAAAATGAATTGGTTTTCATATTTGCAAATACAATCTAGATTTGACAAAGATGTTAAAGCAGAAGGTATTTATGATAAGTTGACTGACTTTGATAAGATTTTGATGGGTACTGATGAAAAGGTAATTAAAAAACTTTACGGACACTTATTAGAATTTAAATTGGAGGAGAAACAAGTTAAAGAAACGATGATTGCTTGGGGGGAAAATTTTGGATATGGGATTGATTTAGAAAAATGGCAAAAATTGTGGCCTCAAAATTATAAAATGACAATGTCAACTGCATAGAAAGAAAATTTGTATAAGATGTTTTACAGGTGGCATCTACCTGCGACGAGACTTGCAAGAATGTTTAAGAATAAATCGGATAAATGTTGGAAGTGTCATCAGATACCTGGTTCATATTATGAACATGCTCGGATGCAAAGAAATATTGGACTAAAATCCACACATGGTTGGAAAATATGATAAACAACATATAGACTTTAAACCAGAGAACTTTTTATTGGAAATATACAACAAAGAGTTGAAATATTTGATTGTAAATGTACTAGCAGTGGCTAGGATTGTATTTGCTAAGAATTGGAAAAATGGTAAAATACCTATGGACTGTGTTGAAATGAGTAAATTGACATTTGAAATTAGAGAACAAGAAGATAAACAATTTTATATGATATGGGATTTATTGTATCAATGGTTGGACAAAAAGACATGGTAATGTAATAGACTAGATAATTTTGTGATAGAAATTTAATAGATTGATATAAGACATAATATAGACATATATAACCATTGGTTGAAAGTATAACATAAATTTTAAGATAAAACTTGGAACATCTCATATAAAATGATGGAATAAATAGTCATGGATGATTAATAACTGATAAATATACAAGCATACGTTAGTTCGACAATGTGAAAATTGATATAAATTGTGAGTAAATGACTACAAAAGAATAGCACAAAAGATTTGTAACCAACTGACACACTGTATGTATATAAAGTGGAAGATAGTTTTATGTTTTTATGTTTTGTATATGTTTATTTTAAAAATAAAAATTCTTTAAAAAAAAGAGGTTTAGGAGGGAAAAAAGAACATTTTAAAAATTATTTTGTATTTGTGTGTATATTTGTACATGCTTATTTATGATTTTGGCTGCTTGGATATATATAAAAAAACTCAATTATATACTTGAAAAAAAAGAAAAAGAAAAGTTTCTGGTTTTATCCTTATACTCTCTAGCATCTCCAAGCACACTTAAGATTCTTTGTATTAAATTTTCACAGACACATTCTTTCCTAGGGACTCACATACAAAATACTTACTTTCAGTTAATTCTCTGAAACAATATAGCATATTTCTTTTTAAGAAAACACTAATCTATAAAGATTAATTGGCACAATGTAGTATCAAAAGACAAAAGAATTAGTTTAGGATGGATAGAATTCATTAACACTTTTCTATATCTAGACAATCTAAAACTACATGTTCGATATGAAAACTGTTTCATGTTTCAGTTTTGGATCGCTGCAGTGGCTTCAGTACATTCTTCCTAATTTAGTGGGTTGCTATCTCATATTTGACAAAGATTATGATTCTTATCCCTTCACATTTTATGGTTCTTCCTAACGATGAGTTCCATTGATAATTCTGTTACCAAAATCAGAGTCAGTGTTATGACCAAAAACATAACTGTAAAAGACAGACCAGAAATAAAAGTTAAAATAAGCAAAAAAATAGTAAGAGAACACCTGT
This sequence comes from Pseudonaja textilis, assembly GCF_900518735.1. The sequence continues at coordinate 1,810,724 of NW_020769346.1, read as the reverse complement.
CTGATCTTGATGAACACAAATCACCAGAGCCTGATAGAAATTTAAAGGAACTGGCAGAGGTCATCTCAGAACCACTGCACCATATCTTTAAAAAATCTTGGAGCACCAGGGAACTACCAGAGGACTGGAAAAGAGCTGATATGGTTCCCATCTTCAAAAAAGGGAAAAAAACAGACCCAGCAAACTACAGACCAATCAATTAACATCAATACCTAGGAAGATATTGGAAAAGATAATAAAAAAAACAGATCTGCCAACATCTAGAAACAAGTAAAGTAATAACTAGCAGTCAGCAGCACGGGTTTGTTTAAAAACAGAATATGCCAAACCAATCCTACTTCATTCTTCAACATAGGGACTAAATTGAAAACCAGCGAAATACTGTTTTTTATTTATTTATTTTATTTTGTCAAGCGATTATTAGATAACAGGTATAAGTATAAATACAGTTATGAATACATGAAATGGATATGAATAAGAAAAAAAAAGAAACAATAGGACAGGGATGGTAGGCATGTTGGTGTGCTTATGCATGCCCCCTACAGACCTCTTAGAAAAGGGATGAGGTCAATAGTAGACAGTCTAAGGTTAAAGTTTTTGGGGTTTGGGGAAGAAACCACAGAGTCAGGTAGAGTATTCCAGACATTGACCACTCTGTTGCTGAAGTCATATTTCCTGCAATAAACTTTGGTGTTGTTTACCTTGAGTTTGTATCTATGAAGTTCTAGGCGATGAAGTTCTAGGTTGTCTAGGTCTAAATTTTCAAGTCTGGTGGCATAAGGTATTCTGCTACTAGTAGAGGGGTGGAAAACTCTTCTTGTGAAATATTTCTGGACTTTCTCAATTCTATTAATAACGGATATATAATGTTGTAATATGGAACCCTCCAGACTGATGAGCTGTATTCAAGTATTGGTCTAGCAAATGTTTTGTATGCTCTAGTTAGTAGAGTGATATTACCAGAGAAAAAGCTACACAGGATTAGGTTTACAAGTCTTAATGCCTTTTTGGCTATGTAGTTACAGGGCTTTAGCACTTAGATCATTAGAGATGAGTAGTTCAAGGTCCTTGTCGAAGTTTGGGTCCTCAACAAGGTCTTGACTATTCAGCTTGTATTTTATTTTTTGATTTTTTTTTTGCCAATATGTAAGACAGAGCATTTATTTGTTGAGATTTGAAGTTGTCATTTGTTTGACCATTCTGACACATAGTGGAGGTCTTTTTGAAGGGTAGCAGTGTTGTCGGTGGTGTTGAATAGCTTTACATTATCAGCGAAGAGAACACAGTTGCTCTTTATTTGATCACAGAGGTCATTTATGTAGAGTGTGAAGAGAATTGGTCCTAGAACACTGCCTTGGAGGACATCACTGTTGACAGGTACGGAATTTGATAGGACACTCCCAATTTTGACCATTTGTTGTCTGTTTGACAGGGATGCTTCTATCCAGTTATGCAGTGGATAGCTTTTTAAAGAAGTAGGCACATATTCTGTCCGGTCCAATAGATAGAGATGGTTTTAGATTGTGTAGTGCTTTTTCAACATTGTCTTCTGTAAAATTGATATATATTAGATCATTGTAGTTGTCTGTAGTTCGACTAGGAAATATTGGGCACGATCCATTGCTGTTTACAAATACTGAGCCAAAGAACGTGTTAAAGAGATTGGCTTTAATGGTGTCATCGTTGCAGTCTTTATCATTAGGTCCTTTCAGGGATGGGATAGACCTTGAGTCTTTTAGTTTGTTGTTTACAAAGTTGTAGAAAGCTTGGGTGGAATTGGTGTGTAGAAGGTTTTCCTCTTGTTTAATGTGATAATTGGTGCATTCGGTCTTTATCTGGTAGCATAAATTTTTGTATCAGCTTTTAAAGTTGGCAACATGACCAGATTTGTTTTTCCGCCAAAGGGATTTCTTTTTGGATTGAAGCTTCCTTATTGTTATGGGTAGTTTGTTTTTCCTGGTTTTGGAAGTTGTTATTGGTACATATAGTTTGATGACGCTTTTGACTTCAAGTAAAAATATGTTGTAATGGTCTTCAACAGTATTGCATCCAGTGAATAGAATTTGCCAATCAAGAGATCAGAGATATATGTCTTATATGTCTATAAGATCATAGTTGCCTTTTTTGAAGTTATCATTGGGGATCCTGTCGTTATGGTGATTTTTGTGAGAATGTATGTTGAGACAAAAGTCAATCATGCTGTGGTCACTGTTGGAAAAGGGTTCATTAATTTGTATTCCATAAATTGAATTCAAATTGTTGCAGAAGATGAGATCGAGGCAGTAAGCTTTGAAATTAAGCTTTGAAAAAAAAACAGCTTTAAAAAGTCAAAAATGATTTCTTTTACCACTGGATAGCGCTCTCTGTTTTGTCCAGGTTTCACTCTTTTTTTTCCTCCTGCTTTTTCCTCTATATAGGTTTCAATAAGTTCCAATAAGTCCAAATATCAATTACTGGTTTTTTGTTTATTTTTTTTCCTTTGACACTTTCAAATTCAGCTTTCGGTAAGCCTATTTAGTGTCAAAATCATGTATATATCCAATTTAAGTGTATATCTCCTTCTGGCTTTCAGGGTTGGAAGCCCTATTCAACTGTCAAAAAGAGAAAAAATAATTTTTTTTCTTCACTTTCTCTGGCCCTCCTTTCAGTTGACTTTCTTAAAGATTCCTTAAGATTTTAGTCCTGGGGTACATTATAATTAGATGTTGCATCTGATTAGCCCGGTTTCCATACGATTTTCTTCTTCCCACACCTGCACACTCTTGTCTGGTTAGGTCTTCCTCTTCAGGGTGGCCATTTTGACCACCACTCAGCCATCTTTAGAGAGGAGTAAAATACCTAGCCAGGGAGAGGAGATGCGGCTCCCCTTGACCTGACTGGCGGTCTCCCCTTTCTTCGCCACCTCTACAGTGTGGTTCTGGCCCCATATGCAGATGAGCAGGGCCTCCAATGGGAGAGCATGGATCAAAGCCATGGATAATCATGGTCTCTGGTCTGTTTTTGAGGAAGTCTAATGGAAGCCTTCATTAACAACTTAGATGAGGGAATAGAAGGGGAACTTACCAATTTTTCAGATGATACTAAGCTGGCAGGAATAGCTAACACCCAAGAAGATAGGCTCAAGATTCAGATGGATTTTGACAGACTAGAACACTGGGCCATATCTAACAAAATGAAATTCAATGTAGAGAAAAGTAAAGTCTTACCCTCAGGCAAGAAAAATCAAAAGTACACTTATAGATTGGGTGAGAACAGGCACAATAACTTTGAGAAGGAACTTGAAGTCTTTTTTTTTAAAAAAAAAACAAATTTTATTAATTTTACAATTAAAAAAAACAAATCTACAACATATACACAAATAACAAAGCCAAGAAAAGGCCAGAAAAGGAGAAAGAAAGAAATGCAGAAAGAGAGGAAAGAGAAAGGAAAAAGAGAAAGGAAAAAAAAAGAAAAAAGGAAAGGTGAACATTTAAAAACATTTTCCTTTTTGACAGTCTGTAGGATCTTTTCTTCTTAAATTATATCATATACGCACATCTTATCGGTATCTATATTTAAATTACCCTTGACAAGTTTATCTTATACACGATCTATGTTTGATTTATCCATTTATACCAGGGATTCCAGTTATTGTAATATATTGAGGACTCTTTGTTTTTTAAAGCTAGGGTTAATTTGTCCATTTCTGCGCAATCTAAAATATTCTGGATAATCATCTGTTCTGTTGATGTGTGAGATAGTTTCCAGCACTGCGCAAATGCTAGCCTGGCCACTGTTAAGATATGTATTATTATGTACTTCATCTTTTTTGATAATTGTTTGTCAAAAATCCCTAATAGGAAGGACTCTGGTTTGTATTCAGTTTGTTCTTTGGTTATCTCCTCCAGCCATTTTCTAATTCTTTGCCAGTATTTCTGGGTTTCCTTACATGACCACCACATGTGGAAAAAAGTTCCGTCTATGCTTTTACATTTCCAACATTTTGGACTCGTGTTGGGGTGCATCTTTGCCAACCTCGAAGGGGGAAGGTGCCATCTGTAAAACATTTTGTATGCATTTTCTTTATAGGCTGCCGATTTTGTGATCTTGTTGTTTCTGTTCCAAATCCTTTCCCATTCTGTTAATGTAATACTCCGTCCAACATTCCTGCTCCAAGCTATCATATTTCCTTTGACTATCTCTTGTTCTAGTTCTACTTCCAATAAGTATTTATAAAATTTGGTTATATTCTTTTTGTTTGGTCCTAATAGAATTTTATCTAAGTGCTGAAGTTTGTTATAAATTCTGAAATCTTTGTTATCTTGTTTATATCTACTGTGGATTTGGAGATATACCCTCTGATCAATTTGAAATCCTCGCTCTTGTAACTCTTGTCATGTTTTCAGATTTCCTTGTGAGTCTAATGTCTTTATATTTAATCATTTTTGTAATATTCAAATTATTGGAGTGAACCATTGCCTCCATTGTTGATAGCCAAATCGCTACTTTTAGATAGTGTTTTTTCCGTACTTTTTTCCAGTTAGTTAGTAGTGAATCCCTAATAAGGTATCTATGAAAATATGACTGCTTGGGTTTCCCCTTTCCCATAAGAAGGTGTGCCAACCTCTCTGTAAATCATGGCCTTCTAATAATAGTGTTCTTTTATTGAGTAAGTTCACCCAATCTTTTAGCCATAATAAGGTGGCTGCCGTATAATATAATTCTCAATTTGGAAGTGCTAATCCCCCTCTACTATTCAAATCTTGTAATGCCTTTACATTAATTCTAGCTTTCTTTCTCTGCCAAATGAATTTGAGTGTTATCTTATTTAGTTCTTCAAAAATAATTTTATGTAATTTAATTGGAATAGTCTGAAATAGGTATAGAAATTTTGGTAAAATATTCATTTTAATAGAAGCAATCCTGCCCAATAGAGAAAGCTGCAACTTGCTCCAGGATTCTATATTTTTCTTTACTTGTTGGAGTAATTTGTCATAATTATTCTCTTTAAGTGATTTACATTGTGGTGTTAGCCATATTCTTAGGTATTTGACTTTCTTTGTTACCTGTATTCCCATCCTTGCCTCTAATTCTTTTTTCTGGTCTTCTGTTAAGTTTTTGGTCATTAATTTTGTTTTTTTTTCTATTGATTTTAAGTCCTGCTACTGCGCCGAATCGTTCTAATTCTTTTATTAAATTGTATCCATTTTCTATTGGTTCCTCCAAAAAGAAGACCATGTCATCAGCAAATGCTTGTAATTTGTATTCTTCTGATTTAATCTTCAATCATTTAATTTCGGAATTTTGCCTAATGCGTGTTAAAAGTGATTCTAAAGTGAATATGAAGAGAAGAGGTGAGAGAGGGCAGCCCTGTCTAACACCTTTTCCTATTTTTATTGGACCTGTTTGTTCCCATTTATTAAGATATTGGCCTGTTGTGTGTCGTAAATTGTTGTTATGATATTTTCGAATTTAGTGCCTAGATTCATATTATAAATTTTTTGAATTAAGAAATGCCAATTTAAGTTGTCAAATGCTTTTTCTGCGTCTAAGAACATAAGTGTGAATTGTTTCTCCGGGTGGGCTTTAGAATTCTAAGACATCTATAACTGTTCTTAAGTTATTCTTTATTTGTCTAGATGGGAGGAATCCATTTTGGTCTTCATGAATGTGTGAGTTTAAAACTTGCTTTAATCTATTGGCTATAATGGAGGAGAATATTTTATAATCAGCATTTAGGAGTGAAATTGGTCTGTAATTATTAATATATCTGTGGTCAGCTTCCTCCTTCAGGATCAGCGAGATCAATGCTCCCCTCCACGAGGGGAGCTGCTAGTAGTACCTCATTGAACACTTCCATCATCAGTGGTCCAATTAGTTCCATGATTGCTTTATATAATTCTGCCGGAATCCAATCTGGCCCTGGAGTTTTATTATTACTTTGATTCTCTATTGCTGATTTCAATTCGGACCATGTAATATCTTTATTTAGTAATTCTATCCATTCCTCTCCAATTACTTTATCATTCGTTTTCTCTAGATAGTTTCTTATTTTATCCTCATTAACTTCTTCCTTTTTATATAATTTTTCAAAATATTTATGAATGATGTCTTTTTTCTTCTCTATCTCGTGTTGTAAATTGCCCTTCTTGTCCATTAATTGATGTATCAATCTCTTTTCTTTCCCTTTTTTAAGTTTATGAGATAACCATCTTCCTGGTTTATTTGCGTACTCAAAATAAATTTGTTTAGTCATTTTCAAATGTATTTCCATTTTTTCTTGTTTGAATAAGTTCAATTTATGTTTAGTTGTTATTAAGTGATTTTGTATTCTTTGGTTTGGGTTTTTTTTTGTAATTGAATTTCTAATTCCTTAATTTGTTGTTGTAATTTGTTTTGTTGAGCATATTTTCTTTTATTTCTCATGGCATTATAAGAGATTGTTATTCCTCTTATGGTTGCCTTCAATGTATCCCAAATATTTTGTTTTGAGATTGCTTCATTATCATTTTCCTTTAGGAAATAATTTAGTTCCTCTTTCAGCTTGTTAATATACTCTTCTTCACTTATTAATTGGGTGTTTAGTGTCCATCTTTTCTTTGATTTTCTCCTGCATCTCCAAATTATTTGAATTGGATTATGGTTGGCCCATTCGTTTGGTAAAATTTTGATTTCTTTCATTTCATTTACAATTTCCCCATTCATCCAGGCCATGTCTATTCTTGTCCATATTTTGTGTGGATTAGAGTAATATGTAAATTGTTTATCTTCTGGGTATAATTTTCTCCATAAATCTACTAAATTTAGTTCTTTCATCATTTCCTTACAAGTCTTAGAGAATTCTCTTTTCCCTTTTTTGTTCTTACTCACATTACTATGGTCCTTTCGGTAGTCAGCAATAGAGTTAAAATCGCCTATCATACAAATGTTCCTTTTTTCGAATTCTATTATTTTTTGGTGTAGATCTTTAAAAAAATTTCCTTGTTCTTCATTTGGAGCGTAAATTGCTCCCAATAGAAATGTAATAGTATTAATCGAGATTTATACAACCAGAGTTCTTCCTTCCGGGTCTGACCAAATTAGATCTGCTTTTAAATCATCTTTCATGTATATTGCAATTCCTTTCTTTTTTTGTTTATCTGCTGGTGCCGTGAATAACTTAATTAAATATCTTTCATCATTTTACCTAATGTGTGTTTCTTGTAAACATATTATGTCGGCGTTTTGTTTAATTTGTTTGGTTATTATCCTTTTCCTTTTAGTTGTTGAATTTAAACCATTTATATTGATAGATAGGGGTTTCTTTTCCTCCTCCATTTAATTAGGTCTGCTTTGCTTTTTGTCTTGTGATAATTTGGCTCTCTTCTTGTGGTTGTTGTGGGATTGGTTCTTCTCTCTCTTGATGTGGTTAGTCGTTCCCTTGGTTTTGGTGCGGGTCCTTCTTTTTTATTTCTCTGGCGATTTAAGTCTTCCTGCAGATTTCTTTTGGTTTCCTCCTTAGTGTTTGGATCTTCTGTACCTACTAACTGTTCATAGAAGTCTTGTGCCTATTCCATAAAGTCTATTTTAATTTTCCTTTCCTTCCATGTTATTAACATCCCTTCCGGGATTAACCATTTGAATGGGGTTCCTTTTTTATTTAAATAACTGGCTAGAAATTTGTAATCTTGTCTTATTACCCTCACTTATCTTGGGATTTGCTTGAGGATCATAATCTCTTTGCCCTTGTATGTTATTGTTCCATCTCTCGACAGTCTGAGTATTAAATCTCTCACACACCTTCTTGCGAAGCGGATGTGAACCTCTCTCAGACAATTGTGGCATCTTGCGTAACTAGTACTGACCCTATAAACCTCGTCAAATTCCCTAAGTATATCATCTTTATCTTTCTCTAACAGTTCGGCCAGTATTCCTGCCATTAGCTGCTCTAATTCTTCATTCTTTGATTCCTCCATGTTCTGAAATCTCATATATGCAGCTGCTTTGTCCATTTCTAGGTGGACCAAGGAATCTTCCATTTCTTTGGTTACATTTTTTAATTCTTTGACTACCCTTTCTAGATTCTTTTCCATTCGTTCTGTCCTTGTCGCTATTTCTTTTATCATCGTTTCATTTTTTTCCATAGCCTGTTGCAATGTCCCAATCTTATCCTCTACTTCATCTCTGCTTTTAGCTTTCCCATCTCTTCCTTTAATTCGCTGATGTCCGCTCTTGTTTCGTTATGGTTCTTAATCATTATTTCTTGCAATTTGGACATTGATTCTTGCAAAGTTAGTAAAGTGGCTTGTATATTAGTGTTAGAGACATTGGGTTGTTTTTCTCTTGTTAAGGATTCCTCAATAGTTTTTTGAATTGTTGGGGAAGCTGTTGTCAAGGTAGTTGTTAGGGTCGGGGTAGTCTTCCTTCCCGTTTTCAGGGCCGTGGTTGTTGTGGAGGTCATCTCTTTTAGAATTTGTTTTTGCTGTTGAACTATGCTAATAATGTTGTCCCAAATTGCCTTATAATAAGGTTTCACTGTCTAGTTACTTGGACTACCAAAACGTATTATTTTTGATTCTATGTCTTCAGTCAGGCATGTAGTTTGCACAATCTATATTCCTGTATTATAGAGCGCTATCCAATATTATATAATATTCTCTATGGTAAGTTTATATGGCAAATATAAATATATATAGCAAGTAATATATCAAATCAAACCCAATTACAACTTTATATAATTCTAAGTTTTATAAATCTATATAAACTTTTATCTTATCCTATAACTTAATATTAAATATTCTAAATATTCTAAATCAGCAATATTTTACAATCCTTATTGTTACTAATTATTCAAAGCAAACAAATCGATTAGCACTTAAGTCTGTAAAAATCAGTATACCTTTTCTAAGTAAATAAATTTATAATTGTTATACAGAAGAAGAAGAAAAAGTGAGAAAAAAAGGGGAATTTGCCTTAGCATCAAAAAATCAAGAAGTAGAAGACAAGATAAAAAGTTTGAGAGAATAATACCAAGAGAGGATTCAAAAAAATAAAGTAGAGTGGTAGAAAAATAGAGTTTTAAGATCAGAATTAAAACTAATGTTTTTGGGCTTTTGTATTTCTCTTCTGGCACACCGGAAGGAGGGTGGTGAGAAATGCTGACTAATCACTGTCAGCAATCGGTCTTTCCCAAACTTCAATTACTCTCTTTTTCTTTTTCTCCAACACTTTTGAGTCTGATGTCTTAATCTCCTTCGCTTACTGCTTTCACCCCAGTCCAATAGTGTTCTCCTCCAAATCACTTAGAAGTCTGTCAAACAAGCAGTGTTAAATAGAGTCTGTAATCTTGTTGCACTAAGTTCAGAGATCCAATGTATCGCTTTCAGCGCCGTGTTTCTCTCCCTTCCATCGCCTCTTTCCTCTTCAGGTTTTAACCCTAGGGAATAGTCCAATATAGCAAACCACTCACAAGCTCAAGTCCACAAGTCTCTTAGTTTTCCCAATATTTCTTCTTCTCTTCACAGACTTCTCCTTTTGAACGCTGTAATCAACACTTTCACTCTGTCAGTGAAGCCTTTCCACCCACGCTTATCACACTTTCGCTTTTCTAGCCGCTTTTCTCTCAGGCTTCCGACATATACAACTCACAATTAAGGAAAAGAAATCTCTCACCAGTCTCACTCTTCACTGCTGTAGTCTTTCTGCTCCTCTTTCTGCACCGATCTTACAGGCTGTCACTTTCTCACTTCATCACGTCGGAGGCAGACCGGACTTTGGACCCACCATAAACTGGCAGCTGGCTCTTTCGCGCTGGGCTCAGGGGCTCTTCCCTTCATTGCCAGGGGGTTGCCTTCCCCCACACTGCAACCCGAGGGTCCCCTACACTGACATGAATCTCTTCGGGGTTCATGTATCCTCTGGGGATCGCTCTAAACGCAAGAAAAGGTATTCGGAAACCACAGCTGGGCTTCTCCACCTCTGCACGTCCCTGTCCTGCCACCGGAAGTCCCGATCTTGGAGTCTTAGTGGACAACTAGCTAAATATGAGCCAGCAGTGTGCAGCAGCAGTCAAAAAAGCTAATGCAATCCTAAGTTGCATTAACAGAGGGATACAATCAAGATCAAGTGAGGTATTAATACCACTCTACAGTAAGATCACACCTAGAGTACTGCATCCAGTTTTGGTCACCACACTAAGACTCTAGAAAAAGTACAGAGAAGAGAAACTAGCATGATTAGAGGACTGGAGACTAAAACATATGAAGAATGGTTACAGGAACTGGGTATGGCTAGTGAAGAGAAGGACAATCAACCAATGGAACAGTTTGCCTCAGAAATTGTGGGAGCGTCATCACTTGAGACTTTCAAGAAGAAAGTCTGCCATTTGTCAGAAATGGTGTAGGCTCTCCCACTTGGGCGAGGAGGTTGGACTAGATGACCTAAAATATCTCTTCCAACTCTGATTATCTGTTAAATCTATTAAATGCAGAATGTTAAGATACCTTCTAGCATATTACCTTGTCAGTAGAACACCTTGTCCAGAAGTATTATATTAGTCTATATGATGAAATGCTTTTTCTTGGTGATTTATTGTATTTGATTTATTAATGTTTAGGATCCAATCTGGGTCAGTCACTGAGACTAGAGGTTTAGTCTTCCAAACATTCAGACTCCTGATGGAGCCCATCCTCAGGGAACTTTTCTCTACTAGAATATGTGCTTGGGGCTATTTTATGCATAGTATGGATGTGTTGCTTGGTTGTGTATAGCTTTTTATTTGTTGTTTGGGTTGTTAATGGCTGGCTATTAAGTTGTTGGCTGTTGTTTCCTTGTTCTGCCAAGTCCTCGGTTCCTAAGTATCTGATAAGCTGGTGGTAAATCAGCATTCCTGTTGAATAACAAGGGGCCCATTTCCCAGGCTTCAATCAATTCCCTTGCTATCTTTGTACCTGCTCAGCCAAAAATCTTAATAGTTGTAAAATTGAATGTATGTTCTTGTTCATTACAAATTGAGGCTACCATTGAGTTGGGTCTCCTCATTTGACCACCCATTTGTGTTCTTTCAATCTGGTGGTTACCTTCCTCCCCATCTGCCCATAGTCACAGGGGCAATCCATGCAGGGGATCCAATAGATTACATTAGAAGTATCTCACATCTCCAATTAATACATACATACACACATACACACCCCTTGCTGAATTATATGCAGATATTACAAAGAGTACATGCAATCCAATATTCCAAAGATGCTTTTTCAGGTGGCAACTGGACTTTTTTGTTTTTCCTTTGAATATATTTCACTTTCAGCCAAGAAGCCTCTTCAGCTCTGATAGGATAGTGGGAAATGGAGGATTTATATTCCTTGAAGACAGCTGGTCATTTGCATCTTTTTAGAGGGCCATTGAAGCATTTGGAGGTTTATCTATGTCCTCAGCAGTGCTGAATAGTGCTGAGTAAAGCTCCTGGTTCCTGTAGTTTTTCTCTGGAAATCCATTCCTACTCCCACACCATCAAAGGGTGTTCATCCCAAATTGTATAACTAAAAGTCTGAAATGTCTTCAAAGAAAAACAAGAAAGTCCAGTTACCTCCTGAAAAAACACCTTTGGAACAACCATGACCTGGATGACTGAAAATCTTTACAGAGTTTTTTATGCAATCCATTAGTTATCATTGTAAAGTTAGAAATAGATAGAAGCAAAGAAATGACATCCTGAAGCCAAATATATTGACTAATAATTGTATGCAGTTAATTGTTGAATTGTAGCCTGAGTTTCAACTAACTTGTTTATAAAAGTTCAGGAGTTAGGAGTGAGAAATAGGTAGATTAGATAAAGTTGTGAGGACAAAGAGGAATAGCAAAGAATTACCAAATAACTTTTCTTCATGTTAGGAAAGAAGACTGTTAAAGGGACAAATGTAAAATATAAACAAGTTAAATTCAGGCAAGTGTAAAAACCGTATATGCTGTAAGGGGAGGTATATAATTTCATACCTACACTAATGGGATCTCCTTGGCAATGAATGGCCAAAAAAAGATTTATTGAATTTATTGTAAACAGCTTTATGAAAACAGCAAATTTTTGTGTAGATGTTGTTGTTTTTTATTAGGAAAGCCATTGAAAATAAAGGTACCGTAATAATGATGTCAATCAATCAACATTTTGAATTCAATCAATCAATCAATCGGAACAAGCAAGATAAAAGTATATAAATAAAGCATAGTGTAACATATAAACTATGAGATTTCTTTGCAAATGTGATTTTTACTGGAGGGAGAAGAATTAAGATTTCTAATTTGAGCAAGGGATGGACAAGATCTATCCTAACCCTTTGATTTTATGATTCTGGAGTAGTCTGAATCGTCTAATTTGGCAGTAGTCTATAAATCATTCTTGCCATTAAGTAATTAAAAACAGGTCACAACAGACTGCTGTTACATGTAGTAATCTTCTGAACCAATAGCTTGCTTTTTGAAAAATACTAAATGTGAAAAGCTTTCTGAATTTTGTGAGTAATATTATGCTGTAATATTATTATACAGTTGTAATCTCTCCCATAGCACAGCTTTCTTGTCAAAGTCAGTAACTTGTTGGCATTATCAAAACTGCTCCTTCTTTACAAAACTGATTGCTACTGAAGCAAATTTGATTAATACTGCTGTCACAAGGGAAGGAAGTTATGCCTTTTCATCTTATTTCTGTCTTTTCACTGCTCCTGAAGGCAATTTCCTAATATCATTTTGTTGTTAATTGCCAATGAAACTAATTCAGAGAGAGAGTTAACATGCTGACTTGAAGCCAGGTAAACTTTAAGGCTGAGAAAATGTAGAGTGGTTCAAAAATAAATTTGAAATTATATTTAAATGTAACCCTCAGATGATTATGGAAAGCATAAAATAATTGTACCGCAATCTTGACTCTTATAATAAATAATTATTGTGATATGGATGGGCCAAAATGTGTGTGTCTCTCCTCACCTTGAAGTTGCAGAAACATCAAAGTATTTTCTTAGAGAACATAGACAGCAATTACCTTCACAAGATTTGTTTCTCAGAAGGCAATAAACCTAGAGTGAAATTAAGACTAGGGGTGGGATTCTACTAGTTCGCACCAGTTCTATAGAACCAGTTGTTAACGTCACTGGTAGTTCTTAGAACCAGTAAAACTGACCCCTGGCTGGCCCCTCCCCTCTCCGCCGCTCATACGGGCCAAAAACCGGGTTTTTTTTTACTTTGCATACACAATATTTTTCGCGCGTGCATGGCAATCCTTGTTCATTCTCCTCTGCCCATCTCTCCCTTCGCTGGCCCCTGTCCCTCTCCACTGCTCCTACACTCCAAAATCCAGTTTTTTTTTTCTGTGCATGCATGATATCTTTTGCACATGCATGGCAATTCTTGCCTCATTCTCCCAGCCCACTCTGCCCCGCCCCTACTTATAGTACATGTGCGCTACCTATAAAAATTTTCCCACCTGGTGCCATCACTCACAACAGCAGCAGGAGCAGGAGCAGCAGCAGCAGCTAGCCAGCCAGCCAACCAGCCAGCCAGCTAGCTAGCCAGCCAGCCATTACTGCCTGCCTTCTGCTGCCCTGCTGGAGCAAGCTTCAAGCCCCGGTCGCCACCGCTGCTAACCACCCTTGCCTGGCCAGCCTGCCTCCCAGGCCCTGCCTGCCTGCCTTGCCTGGACTGCCTCCTGTGGTGGCTGCCATTAAAGAAGATACAAGCCCCATCCACTGCCGCTAGCCATCCTCACCCACCTGGACTGCCTACCCCGCCTCCAAAGACGCACATTGGTAAGTACGACCTGGTCACCTACCTGCCGCCACCAGCCCTGGTCAAGTGCTGACTCCCAGGATGCCCACCACCCTTGCCAATACTCCCTGCCTCCCCTGCTACCATCTTCCCTTGCCTGTGGCCCTCCATTGTTACTGCCTTGCCTTCCCACCACCGATTGGTGAGTGAGGAGGCAAAGCAGCAAGCCTCACTGGTCCCCTACCTTCTTCTGTCATCGGCACCACCAGCCCCGGTCAAGTGCCAACTCCCGGGCCAGCCGCCACTGCCTCATCCACCAGGCAGCTGCCATCTTGGCTAGGCCAGCACCACTTTCCCTCACCCGCTGCGGTTGCTGCCTTGCCTTCCCATCACTAATTGGTGAGTGAGGAGGCAAAGTAGCAAGCCCCGCCGGTCACCTACCTTCTGCCGCCGCTGCTGCCACCGCCGCTGCCCGCCTGGTTGAATGCCGACTCCCGGGCCAGCCGTCCTCGCCGTAGCAAGTTTGAAGACTGAGGAGAACCCCAGCGTAGCTGGCTAGCCAAGTTGCCTGCCTCATTTTTGGTGTTGCTTTTTTAATTTATGTATTTTTTAGTATCTGTTTTTGTTTTTATTAATCATAAAAATAAAACAGATACTAAATAAATAAATAAATAAAAATATATTTTACTATTCATCTTGATGTTTCTTTATCCTTTGTTTTTTCCTATTGGGAAAAAGCAAATCAGAAACAAATATCTATATATAGCATTAATGTAACATAAATGGAAACAAAATGTTCATGACATACAGCATATTTAAAAAGTCTATACACCCTTGTTAAAATGCCAGTCACTTTAGAATTTTTTCATCTTTAATATAGCCTATAACTGTACAGTTAAACTTAAAAACAAACTTTGTATTGCTTTGTTGAAGTATCTTTTGGTTTTATCATAGCATTCAGGTTTTTTTGGGGGGTACCAGCCTATCTACATAGCACATCTTGCCTTGGGAATCTTTGCCCACTCTTCCTCACAAAAGCATTCCAAATCTGTCAGATTGTGAGAGCATGTCCTATGCACACCACTCTTCAGATCACCTCACAGATTTTCAATTAGATTCAGGTCTGGGCTCTGCCCGGACCATTTCAAGAAACTTTGGTATTCTTCCAGGGAAATCATTCTTTTGTTGATTTGAAGGTATACTGTGGGTCATTATCATGGTGAAAGGTAGAATTCCTCTTCATCTTCAGTATTTTAGCAGAAGCCTAAAGGTTTTGTGCCAAAATTGACTGATATTTGGAGTTGTTTATAATTCCCACCACCTTGACTAAATCTCCAGTTCCAGCTGAAGAAAAGAAGCCCCAAAGCATAATACTCTTACTATTATGCTTCACTGTTGGTATAATGTACATTTGGTGATGTGCAGTGTTTTTTTTTTGTACCAAACATGCTTTTGTGGAATTATGGCTAAAAAGTTCAGTCTTGGTCTCATTAGAGCATAACAAATTTGCCAATTTTTTGGGACAATGTAGGATTTTAAAATGTAGCCAGGCTTTGGTGTTTTACTTTATAAGAAAAGGCTTCCAATTGGCCACACTATTTACATCCCCCACACATAAAGAATATTGTTGTCACATGTAATCTACAACCAATACTTGACAGAAATTCATGAGGCTTCTTTAATGTTGCTGTAGATCTCGTCAGTCTCTTGGACTTATTTTTTCATTGATTTTGGAGGGACATCTAGTTCTTGGCAATGTCTCTGTTGTGCCAATTTTTTCCACTTATTGATGACTATCTTCACTATGTTCATGGTATATCAATGCCTAGAAAATTTTTATACCCTTCTGCTGCCTAATACCTTCAAACAATTAGATTCCTTTAATGCTTTGTAAGCTTTTTGTTGACCCTGGCTTTTGCTGTACTGAGTAAACGTCATAAAAATCCTACTAGAACAGCTGCTGAACTTTATTTGGACCTGAACGGAGTCACTTAAATTGTGGCAGGTATCTACTGACTCTATTAGTCATCAATTTGAATGTAGTTTGTTAACTCTAAACAAAGCCACATCCCTTCTTATAAGAGCATTTACACATTTATGCAACTATGAACCATAAATTTTTCTTTTTTCCTACCTAAACAATTTCAGATTGTTTTAATTGAATTTTATAGCTTATAAGTCATATTAAACATGTAAACAATTCTGAACTGATTTATAGTATCTTGGTCTTATATTGTAAAAACTTGGCATTTTAACTGGAGTGTGTAGACTTTTTAAATTCACTATAGCTATTTTATGGAAAAGTTAGATGAAGCCAGATTGCTTTTATTTAATTGATGAAGCAAAGTTGATTTAAAAAATAAAATAGACTATGTAACAAAGCAGGTCTTTAACTACAGTTTGAGATTCCATAGGATTTTCTGAATAAATGCATTGTAACAGGTAATTTTGCTGAATTGCTTGTTTAATTTGTTTAAAGAAGCCTTCTCCAACTTTTTCTTTTCCATATATGTTGAAATGATAACTGTTAAGATACCATTAGCTCTGCTAGTTGGGAACGGTGGATTTAATCAATATCTGGAAGATGCTAAAATAGGTAAGATATTTAGGAGACTGTAACATGAATAGAACTAGTGTTACTGTTTAGAATTGTTTATTTATGTATTTAATTCAAGAGAAATAAATGGCAAATAATTCTATTAAGAAAACAATGTGAATATTTGGAATGATAAAACCCTATTTTTATGCAACAACCTGGTTTCTCTATGGAAATTTGCAAATAGTATTTCTGAAAGAAAAATATCAATGTATTTTTAAATGGTGTATTTTTTGAGATTTGAGATTTATTTCAGGATATGTGCTGTTGCCTGATATTTGGATGCTTGGATCCTTAGGTTTTTCTAGTGATTAACCTAGTGCTCTTCTAAGAACAGAAATCTTTAGAAAATTCAAGTTTCTTTTTTTTAAAATACAGTTTATTAATTTTTACAATTAAAATCAGTCACAATACATACACAAATAAGCAAAAGAAAGAAAAAGAAAGAAAAGCGGGGAGGCAGAAAGGGAAAGAATTTTGAGAAAGGAAAGAAAAAGAAAAGGGGAAGAAAGAAAGGAGAAGGTTACAAGGTTAAAAGTATTCTTATTTTAACAGTTTGCAAGATCTTCTTTTGTTTTCATAACCTTAACTCGTGTCATATAACCACACCTGTTTTTTACTTATATCGCTACCTCGTTATTATGGGTTGATACTTTTCTTTTATGCCTTATGATATATAATTTATCTTTGGTCAATCCAATTATACCAACAATGCCAGCTATCATAGTATAGTGAAGTGTCTTTATTTTTTAGCACCAAAGTCAATTTATCCATTTCTGCGCATTTTGAGATTTTTTCAATAATCATTTCTTCTGATGGAGTTTGATGTTGTTTGCAGTGTTGAGCGAAGGCTAATCTGGCCGCTGTTAAAATGTGTATTGTTATGTATTTAGCTTTTTTGGAAATTTGCTTATCAAAAATCCCTAGTAGGAAGGACTCTGGTTTGTATTCGATCTGCTCTTTGGTGATTTCTTCCAACCAAATTTTGATTTTCTTCCAATACTTTTGGGTTTCTGCACAAGACCACCACATATGGAAAAAGGTTCCTTCTTTTTTCCCACACTTCCAGCAATGCGGAATCATGTTGGGGTGCATCTTCGCTAACCTTGAAGGGGGGAGATGCTATCTATAAAACATTTTATAAAGATTTTCCTTGTATGCTGCCGATTTGGTAATCTTATTGTTTCTGCCCCAAACTTTCTCCCATTCCGCTAATGTGATGCTGCGCCCTACGTTCTTACTCCAAGCAATCATATTCCCTTTTACAATTTCTTCTTCTAGTTTTGTTTCTAATAAGTAATTATAAAATTTTGTTAGGTTTTTTTTATTTGATCCTAATAAAATTTTATCTAATTGTTGCAATTTATTGTTGATTCCGAATTGTTTTTTGTCTTGTTTGTATCTGCTTTGAATCTGAAGATAAACCCATTGATCAATTTTTCATCCTTGCTCCTGAAGTTCCTGCCTCGGTTTCAAATTTCCTTGTGGGTCCAGTAAATCTTTGTATTTAATCATTTTGGCAATTTCCAAATTGTTTGGGTGAATCATTGCCTCCATTGTTGAAATCCATACTGGTATTTTTGTGTAATGTTTTTTCCGTATTTTCTTCCAAATTGTTAATAGTGCGTCTCTGATTAAGTGTCTATGAAAGTATTTTTGATTGATTTTCCCTACATCCCATAAGAAAGCGTGCCACCCCCTTTGTAAATCATGGCCTTCTAAAAATAATATTCTTTTGTTGGTTAAGTTCACCCAATCCTTTAGCCAAACTAAGAAGGTGGCCATGTGATATAACTCCCAATTTGGAAGTGCTAGGCCTCCCCTGCTCTTCATATCTTGCATTGCTTTTACGTTTATTCTGGGTTTTTTCCCTTGCCAAATAAATTTCAAAGTTATTCTATTGAGTTCTTAAAAAAAAAAATTATGTAATTTGATTGGGATCATTTCGAATAGGTACAAGAATTTGGGGAGAATGTTCATTTTAATAGTAGCAATTCGGCCTAGTAGTGAAATTTGAAGTTTCCCCCACGATTCTAAATCTTTCTTTACCTGGTGTATCAGTTTATCATAATTGTTTTCTTTAAGTGTCTTACAGTGTGGGGTTAGCCAAATTCCTAAGTATTTCACTTTCTTTGTCACTTGTATATGCATTATTTCTTCTAGTTCCATTTTCTGTTTTTCTGTTAGGTTTTTGGTCATTAATTTGGTTTTTTTTATTTTTTATTTTAAGTCCAGCTACTGCTCCGAATTTCTCTAATTCACTCATCAATTTTGGTCCTCTGTCTTTTGGTTCTTCAATGAAGGAAATCATGTCATCCGCAAATGCTTGCAATTTATATTCCTCTTTCTTAACTGTTAATCTCTTTATATCTGAGTTCCACCTAATTTGTGTTAATAATGTCTCTAATGCTAATATGAAGAGCAGGGGAGATAGTGGGCAACCCTGTCTCACTCCTTTTTCTATCTTTATTGGGCGAGTGCATTCCCCATTCACTATTATATTAGCTTGTGTGTATCCTATATAGTTGTTATGATATTTTCAAATTTGGTGCCCAAATTCAAATTATAAATTTTTTGAATTAAAAATTGCCAATTTAGATTGTCGAAAGCCTTCTCTGCGTCTAGGAACATAAGTGCTACTTGTTTCTTGGGGTGGGCTTCATAAATTCTAGTACGTCTAATACTATTCTTAAATTGTTCTTTATTTGCCTAGTTGGGAGAAATCTGTTTTGGTCTTCAGGTATATACAAGTTTAAGATCCTTTTTAATCTGTTTGCTATAATAAGTGTGAATATTTTGTAATCAGTATTTAAAAGTGAAATCGGCCTGTAGTTATTTATATATCTGGGATCTGTATCCTCCTTCGGGATCAGCGAGTTCAACACCCCCCTCCATGAGTCCAGCATCCTGGCTGCCAGTAAAACGTCATTAAAGACTTCCACCATAAGTGGTCCGATTTGATCTGCTATTGCCTTGTACAGCTCTCCTGGGATCCCATCTGGGCCCGCTAGAAGAGAGAGGAACTGTTACACAACAAAGAGCAAAACAAAACTAAATAGATGGGAGAAGAAAAAAAATTACTATCAATAAACATAAATGGTCTAAATTCGACAAGTAAGAGAAAAAGGATATTATCTAAATTAATTAAACAAAATGCAGATATAACGTGCCTGCAAGAAACCCATATAAAGAAGGATGAAAAATATTTAGAATGCCCGAAATTAGGAAAGTTATTTACCACACCAGCGGATGAGGAGAAAAAGAAGGGAATCGCAGTATATGTGAAAGAGGATTTGAAATCTGAGCTAATATGGTCGGACTTAGAAGGAAGGACTCTGGGTTTGCAGATCTGGATTAATGATATTCCAATTCTTTTAGTAGTAATATATGCCCCAAATGGAGACCAAAAAGAGTTTTTTAAACACCTATATAGAAAATTGGTTGAACTGCAAAAAAGAAATATTTGCATAGTAGGGGACTTCAACTCCATTGCTGATTTCCAAAAAGATCACAGTAATGCTGGGAAGAATAAAAAGGGGAAGAGAGAGCTCCCCAAGATCTGTAGGGAAATGATGAAAGAGCTAAATCTGACAGATATATGGAGAAGATTGCATCCTGAAAAAAGACAAATTACATTTTATTGAAACCCCCACCAAACATGGACACGGATTGATATGGCATGGATGAGTGGGGAAATAGCAAACGAGACAAAAGAAGTGGAAATTTTGCCTAATGAATGGGCAGACCATAATCCAATACAGGTAATATGGAAGGGCAGGGCAAAACCAAAGAAAAGATGGACCTTAAACACTCAATTAATAAGAGAGAAAGAATACATTAATAAATTAAAGGAGGAATTGAATTTTTTTATAAAAGAAAATGATAATGGAGAAACCACGAAACAAAATGTTTGGGATACAATGAAGGCGGTTATAAGAGGCATAACAATCTCTTATAACGCCAAGAGAAACAAGGAAAAATATTCCCAACAAAACAAATTACAACAAAGAATTAAGGAGCTAGAAGCCCTTCTACAAAATAATCCAAAAGAATCCAAACTGCAAAATCAGATAAGTATAGCCAAACACAAACTGAATTTAATTGATCAAGAGAAAATGACTATGAATTTGAACTTAACCAGACAAACCTATTTTGAACATGCCAACAAGCCAGGAAGATGGCTATCTTATAAATTAAAAAAAAAGAAAGAGAAGAGATTGATATACCAGTTAATAGTTAGCAAGGGAGATACATACCAGGAAATAGAACAGAAAAAGGAAATCATTCACAAATACTTTGAAGATTTATATAAAAGAGAGGATGTCAGTGAAGATAGCATAAGGAATTATCTAGATGAAGTAAAGGATAAGGCAATTGGGGAAGAAATGGCTGAACTATTAAATAAAGACATTATTGAATCGGAATTGAAATCAGCAATAGAGATCTAGAAAATTCAAGTTTCAACACATCTCTAATAGCAGAGCAGTACTAGAGAAATTAACAGCAGTACTGTTTGTCTGAGCCACTGAAAACAAACAGCTAATTCAGAGAGAGCAGGAGTAAACTAGGTGGATTGTTAATCATGTCTAGAACAATTCCATATGCTCATGCGATAGTACATCTCAAACTGCAGCTATCCTTGTGTGAGAAGTGAACCAATGTAACTCCATTTTAGATAAGCTCTCCATTTTGTATTCTGTACTTTTCCACTGTGTGTATGTGTGTGTGTTTCAAAAAGCAACCTCAGCGGTTTTTCAGAGAAACAAAGAACAAGGAAGTGGTTATTGCTTAGCTAGTATACGTGCAAAGTTCCAGATAGATAAGCAACAGAATGTTCCTATTGCTGATACATTGTATCTCGCTTCTTCGCTTTTGTGTATTGGGAGTATAAGAATGTATGCTTGGCTTGGCTCTGTGTTCCATCTTGCTGCCTTGGATGTGAACCCGTTTCTGCAGAACCGTAACAATAAACTGCTTTGTTTGAAGAAGTTCCGTGTCGTGTCACCATCTTGTGCGAGCGCAATATCACAAGTGGCGAGCCAAAGCCAGGAGATTCCACGGCGATCCTTGGGTCTCGGGGACAGGTGAGTAGTGGCCACTCCGTCTCCTTTTGTGAGACAAATCTCTCCCCGAATCCTGAGAGGTCCCAGGAGTCCCGAATCTTGCAAAACCCAGAGAGATAGACCGACTGGACTTCGGAAGCAGTTGAGACCGGTGTGAGAAAAAAAATTGAGAAGGTGGTCTGGGACCACGGGAGAAAAGAAAAAAAAGAGAAAAAATTGAGCAGGTGGTCTGGGACCACGGAGAAAATCTGAAGGACCTGAAGGAAGGTTCCTGGAGTGATCAGGTAATATTGTTTCTTTCCATTTGGGGCAGACAGAAAGCACGTCCTTAAATTTTCTTTGGAAAAGAAAATCCAGCGTCTGCTGGAGGATTGGGGCTAGGAAGAGAGGTCCTTAAACTCTCTGGGAGAATCCAGCGCTTGCTGGAGGACTGGGACTGGTGAGTCAAGGCTCTGGGAGCCTGAAAGAATAGAGATGGGAAAGGGACAAAGCGAGGGTCTTGGAGACCTGGAAGAAGCCTGTCTGGGACAGGGAAGATTTGACAAAGGCAGAAAACCTATTCCGGTGGATTCGCCTTTGGGACAACTGTTGCAACAATGGTTCTCCCCGAATCTCAAACATTTTACCCGGAATCTTGAGAAGAAGCACATGATTTATTTGTGCAAATATAGATGGCCAAAATATCCTCTGATTGATCCTAAATTTCCATATCACTGGAGTCCTGAGGGAGAAACCAGTACCTATTGGATGACCAAATTGCGAGATTATATTCTCCAACACAAAATGACCACCCCAATTGCATACATAGAGGTATGGTTTCATGTGAAATTTGCAACAGGAGGGCAATGAAAGCGAGACGGATGATTGGCTTCAGAGTCCGCCGCCCTCAAATCCTAACTTGAACAATGTTCCAGCGGCCCCGCCATTGCCGGCGCCACAACCCCCTCCTCAGCCACCTTATCCACGGCTGAGAAAAGAAGTGGAACAGTTGAGAAGAGATGTTCAAAATTTTCCCTTCAGCCAAAAACCTGAATTGGATGCATTTCCTCTTAGGGAAGTCCCTAATGGGATCAATGCTGCAGGCAATCCGGTGACAGCCGAGTTGCGAGAATTGAAGAAGACTCTTCCAAAGCTTCATGAAAATGCTCATGAGGTGGCCGAACAGTTAGAGCTATGGTTGGGTCCAAATGATTACACTTATCAGGAGCTGATGTACATTTTGGGACATCTATTTACTCCTGAGGAGCGGAATCTCATCCAGACCTCAGCCTGGAGAGTGTGGAATGAAAGAGTGAAAGAGTGAACAAGGGGCAGTGGCAGGAGATCAAAAATTCCCCATAGAAAATTCAGAAAATGGATAATTGGGGAGCTGTGGGAATGGTTGATCTCCTGAAAGCAGCCCAACAAGTTTTTGTGAACAGAGACACTGTAAAAACCAGACAGAAATCACAAATGATGGTTGCAGCTGTACAGGCTGCAACAAAGAGTGAAGTAAAGAAAAGTGGGAATTTTGGGAAGGGTCCAATTGGAGAAAGAAGAGAGAATTTTTGGGGATACAAGCAGGGAGGTTTTCGAGATAGAGGAAGAGGTTCCAGAGGAAGAGGCATGGGAATGAGACAGCCTGGAATGGATAGGAGTTGCTTCAGGTGTGGGAAGGAAGGTCACTTTGCGCGCGAGTGTCCTACCAACCAAGAAGAGCGGAGTTATGCATTGTATGATGATTAGTGCTGTTCTGGCTCCTTTAAGAGGACCTGCGGGGAGCCATTGGTAAACATTTTAGTGGGTCCTAACCATCAGGAGCGGCTGTTCCTGATAGACACCGGCGCAAGCCGGACTTCTGTGTGTGACCCGGTAGAAGGTGCACATAGATCAAGGAAAGTGATAAAAGTAGTTGGGGTGAGTGGAAAATCTCAGGATGTGAGTGTGTTTGAACAAATTAGACTGGAAATGAATGAAGTGGTGACTGAAGCTGAAGTGTTGTATATTCCTGATTCTGGAGTGAATTTGCTGGGGAGAGATTTGTTGCCTGTGTTCAGTATCCAGCGGGAAGGAAATAAGGATGATTAGTTAATGATTTCAGGAGGATCTCCTGATCCCTATACTATCTTGGGACGAATTCCTCCCAAAGACTGTGATAGATCTGAAGGATGCCTTCTGGGCATGCCCCCTCGAGGAGGGAAGTAGAGACCTGTTTTGCATTTGAATGGAATGATCCTGAGACTGGGAGAAAACAGCAGTTAAGGTGGACAGTACTTCCCCAGGACTATACTGAGAGCCCTTTGTTGTTTGGACAGGCTTTGGAAGAAAAGTTAGTGTCTTTTGAGAAAGGGAAAGGGATCGTGTTGATTCAGCATGAGGATGACTTGTTGTTGACTGGGGAGAAAGAGAAAGAGGTTAGAGCAGCATCTGTGGCTTTGTTAAATTGGCTGAAAGAGCAAGGATTGACAATTTCAAGGGAAAAGATCCAGTTTGTGGAAAGGAAGGTGAAATATTTGGGGCATTAAGTCAAAAGCCCTTGGATTGTTGGGGTATTGTAGAGTCTGGGGGGACCAGTACACTGTGCTAGCTCAATTCCTGCACAGGAAGCTGGTAGGAAAAGGAGAAAGTATAGAATGGTTAGAGGGAGATGATGAAAAATGGGAAGGTTTAAAGAAGGCACTGTCATCCGCACCGGTTTTGGCTTTGCCCAATTTAGAGCTCCCATTTCATCTGTATGTGTCAGCAGCCCAGGGAATGGCACTAGGAGTGCTTGCTCAGAAAAGTGGGGGGGTGATTTCAACCCATCGCCTTCCTGAGCAAGACTTTGGAGCCTGTGGTGAGAGGATGGCCAGTATGTGTGCAAGCAGTAGCAGCTACTGCTGTGTTGGTGGTTGAAAGTAGGTGGAAGATCATGATTGTTTGTTGCAGGTTGATGCAATGACTAAGGTGAGGCAGGACTTAGAGGAAGTTCCCCTGGATGAGGGAGAACGATGGTTTGTAGATGGTTCTAGTAGAGTGGAAGGAGGTGTAAAGAAGGCTGGGTATGCCATTGTTACTCAGTCTGGGGAGGTGATTGAAAAAGGACCTTTGCAAGCAGGATGGTCAGCTCAGAAATGCGAACTTTTTGCATTGAAAAGGGCTTTGGAATTGGCTGAAGGTGTGGATTTGACGATATGGACAGATTCCAAGTATGCTTGGGGTGTGGTCCATACGTTTGGGAAAAGTTGGAAAGAGAGGGATGTCACAAAGCTGAGAAAGGATGAGTAACAGCAGATGGGGTTAGAGTATTGTCTGAAACCCAAATGAGGAATGTTATGCAGTACTTACATGAGGGAAGTCATTGGGGGACCGAAGCTTTAGTACAGGCAGTCAAGCCCACATATTGGAGTTTGAATATGTGGACTACTGCACATGCTATTTGTTGGAAATGTTTAATATGTCTTAAAGTGAATAAGTTATCAGCACGGAAGACTGACAAGGCGGGGTAGACCTTTGGCAGTCTGGCCGTTCCAGAAGATACAGATTGATTACACTGAAGTGCCACCTAGTGGGGACTGGAAATACTTGCTGGTTATTAAAGATCATTTGACTGGGTGGATGGAAGCCTACCCTGTCAGGCAGGCAACAGCTGCCACAGTGACTAAGATTCTGCTGGAACAAATCATACCTAGATATGGCATGCCAGAGGTAGTAGATTCAGACAGAGGCACACATTTTACACAAAAGATATTACAAGAAGTCATGCGGGCTGTGGGGGTGAAATGGGATTTACACACGCCATGGCATCCCCAATCCTCTGGGATGCTGAACTCAAGAAACAGTTGATCTCCTTTTGAAATGTTAATGGGACGACCCTATCTCACAAACTTCGGGGGTCCCATTCCTGAGTTTTGTGATATGTTTGTGAGAAAATATTTGCAGACACTGTCCAGGTCTTTGCTTTCTCTTCATAAACAGGGATTGTTGGTGCAACGACCACCTCTTGCTGGCAGCCAACATCCCCATGAAGTTGGAGACTGGATCCTGATAAAAACTTGGAGGACTGAGAAATTGCAACCTAGCTGGGAAGGACCGTATCAAGTGCTTCTTACCACGGAGTCTGCTGTCAGGACGAAAGAAAGTGGATGGACTCACTACAGTCATGTGAAAGCAGCTCCAGAACCTGAGAAGCCTTGGAGAAGCCACCCAGTGGAAGGACAACCCTTGAAATTGACTCTGAAAAGGAATCAGGACTGAGAAATATGTTTCTGTGTATTTCAACTGTACTTGTGAGTGCTTTTGTCTTGCAACAGGTTGGAAGAGCAGGAACTGAACAGACTGAACATGTGCAAAAAGCTGGAGACTTGGGAAATGATTTGTGGACAGAGAATTCATATATTAAGGACATTAGGGGGACCGCACAAACTTTGAATCTGACAAATTGTTGGTTGTGTATGCATATGCCTGGAACAGGGAAAGGAGGGGTTATATTGCATGGAATACCACTGACACAACAGATGATGGTGCCGGACGGGAAAACCAAAACCAAGACTGGACCTGTAGGAGGGACTGTAACGAAAAAGGTATTCATTCATTTAAGGGAGACAGCTTATGTTTGTTTTAAAAGAAGTGTTAAAGGAGGACCATTCCTTGGAAATTGGGAAAAGTGTAATAAGACTTGGGAAATGCCTGAAACATGTTTCAATCATAGTGTGGTTACCACTTATGAATGTAAGAATGAATATCTGCCATTCTGGAAATATTATTGTCAAATGTGCGTTGACTTCGAAGAAATGATTAACTGGACTAGAGTGTCAAACTTGACTTGGGTTATGGGAAGGAATAGATGGCTGCTGTGTGGGAAATACGCTTACAGAGAAATACCAAAATTATGGTCAGGCACTTGCACTATAGGGTTTGTGTTACCTGCAGTTTACAAGTTGAACGAACTACCCAACACTCGAATCCGGAACAAAAGAGAGGTTGATACTGGGATACATCACAGGTCCTGGTATGAGGGACTAGCATTGCCATGTTTAATAACACTGTTAAAAGTATTAAAATGATTAATCAAGAATTATCTGAAGTCAGGCAAGTGACCCTGCAGAATAGATATGCTTTGGACATAATCCTTGCAGCAAAAGGAGGAGTATGTGCTCTGGTACATTCCCACTGTTGCACATATATCCATGACTATGAGCCCAATATTACCAGAACCATAAGAGATATGGAAGACCGAATGTATGAATATCAGAAGGAATGGGATGAGTCAGGTATAGCAGGATCTTTGTGGGACGCCCTATGGTCCTGGTTGCCTGATGGTTCCTGGTGGAAATCCATGTTAACTACTATTATAACCATAATAGTTGCCTTGATTTGCTTGTGCTGTTGCATACAATGTATTCCTAATTTGTTTAACATGAGTACTCAAGCTTATAGGAAAATTAAATTTCATGATGGAAAAGGAGAGAAGCTTCTGTATAGTAACTCAGAAGTGGCTTTGCAACAAGTAACAGCTGATTTATTTGCTTTTGAAACAAAGATGAACCAGAAAAGGGGGGAATTGTGAGAAGTGAACCAATGTAACTCCATTTTAGATAAGCTCTCCATTTTGTATTCTGTGTGTTTTGCAATCTTGCATTGGTACTGCTGCTATAATTTATCTGTCATACTCAGAGACTTATTTAAAGTTATGACCCTTTTTTTGCAAAGGCCTGGATAACTTGATGAACAAAATCAGTCCTAACAATAATATGCTTTCTTTATGTTACTCTTTCTTTTGGCAGCAATGAATTAATAGGCTGCATTAAGTCTGCCTCAAGCTGTGACTTCTTTATTGTGAATAGAATTAATTTTTCAAAATGTCAAGAGATCAACATGCATATAAACATGAAGGCTGCATTGCAAAGGTTGCTACACAGCACAGATTAGGATTCTACTCAGGCTGACTGATGCTGAGTCTAGGGACCTGCAGCAGCTTTATTGGATGACCTCATATTTGGAGCGACAAGTTATATGGTCACGCCTATTTATTCTTAAAATGTTGTGCAGAACAATGACATGCTCAGAGCTATTTCATTGTTCTCCATTTAAGTCAAGCCTGAACATGATCAGCACTTTAAAGTCACCAGTAGTCATTTTTAAATGTAGTATGTACATTTTGGTTTTGGTAGATGGAAGTTCAATTGAAACAGTTAACTGTGAACATGAAAGGTTCTTATTGAAAAATGATGCCTGTTTCGATTAGCTTCTTACACCTTCTGTTTCATGGGTATCTCTTAAACTGCAACAGTTGAAGTTGTGTGCAATGTCATTATTTCAAGGACATCTTTCATTATCATTAAATAGTATAAACGGGACATATTTCTAAATAATTCTCCCCCCACAACTGGGTTAATATTTGCTGATTCATGATTGTTCTTCAATTTGTAGATTTGTAAATCATAGTGATAGAGTCCACGTATCACACTGAGCTGAAAATAAATGCATTATACTATATTTATACGACTGATGAACCCAGCCAATTTGTTTTCTTTATTAATTTTCTGTAATTTAAGGATAGGAGCTTGTGGCCCTTTGCATGTCATAGAGGTACAAATTCCTATTTTCCTCTATTACTCAGTATATGTAAGAAGTTACTGTATTAAGTTTTGAGGCATTCCACCCAACCCTTCTTAATATATGGGTTTACCTGAAAACTATCTCTGTGTGAATGAACTTTGCCTTTAATACTTTTTAGAAATAGAGAAAATGTACTCTTCTACCATGTTTGTTTTTAGCCTGATAATGAGAACAGGACAAACTTTTTTGGCTATTATTAGGGATATTTAAAATAACATCATCTGTATATTTGCTGGATCAATTCTGTAGCTCTGTCTGTGTACAGTTATATAATTTGCAGCCATAATGGCATCAGGTTCAAAAAAACTGTCACAAACAAGAGGTACACATCTGTATTTTCTTATTTCTTAGAGTCTCTAGAATAAAATACAGAAAGGAAATAGAAAAATGTGGGTGAAAACTTTCTAGCTTCAGAACTATACAATCCTATCAAAAAGGTTGTATAAAGCATGGAGAGAATAAAATTTATTAAGTTATGCTTCACTGCATTATACTTTCTTTTTTAAATATTTGAACAAAATCTCTCACAGAAAAGAAACCTGAACTACTTTCCTTCTTTCCTTAGAATTCTTTTCTCTAGCCAGGCACTTTCATATAACTTTGTTTTCTAGCCTCTTTGTCTCTAATTACTCTTCACTCAGAGTAGAACACTGTATTACTAAATAGATATCAAAGCATTAGGTTAAGTGGATACATAGAATGTTAAGCCAATACATGTTCATCGCCACTTTTCCAGTGACAATTAATTGCTTCTGTTCTTCAATGGCTTAGATGATTGCAAATAAACCAGCAGTCTATTCACATCTCATTAAAAATTCTCTACACTATAATATCTGCAGGGGTCTTGATTACAGACCTATCTATCTTGCCAGTCCCACTTAAATATTGAAATCATTTCCCCCATCCATATAAAAGGAACATTTAAAAATATATCAGAGTTTATATTATCATATACTATCATGAAAAGAAGAACTAAGGCAAAGTTTCCAGTTCTAAGGGACGGTGCTCATCTCCTTTACAAAGCCGAAGAGCCAGCACTGTCCGGAGATGTCTCTGTGGTCATGTGGCTGGCATGACTAAACACCAAAAGCGCACAGAACACTGTTACCTTCCCACCAAATACTTGCATTTTTACATGCTTTCAAACTGCTAAGTTGGCAGAAGCTGGGACAAGTAACGGGAGCTCACTCTGTTACACAGTGCTAGGAATTTGAACCGCTGAACTGCCCACATTTCTGATCGACAAGCTCAGGGTCTTAGCTACTGAGCTACAGCATCCCTTAAAAGAAGATCTAGGGGTGACATAATAACAATGTTCTGGTATCTCAGGGGTTGCCACAAAGAAGAGGGTTACTGAAGCACCTGAAAGCAGGACAAGAAGCAATGGATGGAAACTAATCAAGGAGAGAAGCAACCTAGAACTAAGAAGTAATTTCCTGGCAGTTAAAGCAATTAATCAGTGGAATGACTTACCTCTAGAAGTTATGGGTGTTCCAACACTGAAGATTTTAAAGAAAATATTGAACAACAATTTGTCTGACATGAAGCGTTCTGCCTGAGCAGGGGGTTGGACCAGAAGGCCTTCAAGATCTGTTCCAACTCTGTTATCTGTTATTTTGTTAAGTATCTTCCAAGATTGACATCATTGTCAGTTCCCCAAAATGTTTGAGTATTTGCAGTAGTTGTTATATTGGGAATGCATTCTACTGTTTCCCTTTACAGGTCAGATAAGTGTTTCTGGTTTCCCTCTGCCCTGAACAGCAAGAAAACAGTGATCTATTTCATGTATTTAACTGGTCAAGAGGTTCATTCATTCCTGATGATAGCACAGATAAATTGAGGATATATCCCATTAGATTATTCATCTCCCCCCTCCCCACTAGTAAGATATAGTTGCTGAAATTCTGGAAATTCAATAAGCAGTTTAATTACTGTCTCTTGGTGCTGGGAAAATAGTTCCATCAGTTACTAGAAACCTTAATAATTATATGTGCTTCTTTCAAGATAAAAGGTAAAGAACCTCAATGCTGTACAAACCAGAAGAAGCAATAGTACTCTTGTTTATGGGAGCTTCTCAAAAGTATTAGATTGGTCAAAATGTGAAGTTTGTTGCTTAATACAGTAGGCTGATATAAGGATTAATAATAAATTAAATGTTTACATGAACATAACCAATAGAAAAAAAGTAACAGACATAATACAAATCAAAACTTCAGAGAGAAGCTTTTTAGCTATTCTGTGTATGACAATATTAGCTTTTTTTAATGACAAGGTTGCAATTTTCAGTATCAAAGCTAAAAACAGCTCGGTGATACTGTAGTGGAGTATATACTGTAGTGGAGTAGAGTATACATCAAATTATATGGGGGGGATTTGATGTATATAAATTAATTTTCTATTCCCTAATTTATTTACCATATTTGTATACTGCAATAGTATAAAAGGGAATAATTGTTGCAATTCATGGATGGTTCTAGGGCAGAATGAAGATTAGGTCAAGACTGGTGAATTAAAATAGCACTTTTATCAACTTTTATATCTTTTAGAGATCTTTTAAATCTCGATTTTTGCTGTACAATTCCAGCCCCTATCCCATCCACCCTTCCAAAAAATCATTCTGTTCTTCAGGAGTCAGGATCTCCGGCTATGAGCAGTGATTCTTCACTGACAAAAAAGATAAAATAATGTATCTCTGATCTCTTTCTAAATAAATCTGTACTGAATTTTGCCCTATAATTTTTATTTTTTTTCTATCCTTTTGAAAGAGCTTTGTTTTTCCATTTTATTCTCAGGGTCCTTGAGAAAGCCTTTGAATGCACTTTGTTAATGCTTCCTAAGCTGACATTTTTGTTGGACATGGAGAGGACTGCACTGGTTGTTTTATTTATTTTTTCATTGTTCTAATGCCCCTGACTTCCCACTCTTCCCAATCTAGAAAAGCTTAGTGGAAAGAAAGTTTCTTCTTATATTTTTCCTTAGGAATTTCACTGAAGTGGGCAAAGGCAGAAAATTTGCAGACCACCAGAGAGACTACTATATAAGGAGTAGGAAAGCTTATAATATTAAGCACAATTCCCATCATCAAGTATTGTTTCGGGTGTTATTAAAGGAGCAATTGATACAAGAAATGGATTCTTTAATCAGATGAAACCTGGAGACTGATTGCTAATCCAAATCCAAAAAAAACCATAGTATGGTTTGGTATAAATGCTGTGAAGAAAAATCACAAGATTTGTGACAAAAGTCAGTTTTTTAAGGCTTACCTGCTAAATGAAAAAAAATCCTGTACTTCTTTGGGATTAGAGATATGCAATTTGGTTTAAATCTAGTATAGACATATTTATTTTCTGTCAGATTTATGTCTGGAGAATAAATAGGATAGCTGAACATGAATTTTCTAGTTATATGATTGGTCCTAGAAAGTTCTGCAAAGGGTAACCATCTCTAGAAAGGCCCCCCCACTGTTATGAAGGTGGGAGGTATTTTTTGCTATTAGTGTGGGATGGGAATCTAATATTACTGACCATTTCATGTATTTATTACAGGTTAATTGGATTTCTTTTTTGAAAAAGGAAAAAGATTACTGGACTGTATTTCTGTTAACATATGTCTCCTAAAGAGCTACTGAGGATGAAAATCCATTCCCAGAAAGAACTACAGGGGAAAAAAAAATAACAATTCTGTATCTCTACAAACAATTCTCTATTTGCAATATTGACTAGCAAATATCCTGTCCTGCAGTTTGTCAGTATATCATGGCAATAAAGCAAATATCTACTTTTCAATATTCACTAAAGCACATGCTCATCTTAGTCCTTCTCTTCATAGGAGACTTAACCTAGTTTTATTAATAGGATTTTTTTAATTGGTGGGAAAGTACTGAAAAGTTTGCGACTATTGTATTTTGCTGCCAAGACTTGAGTCAGTTTAATTAGAAAAATAATCAGTCTGATAATAAGCCATTAGAATCCCATGAACCACTAGGACATCTAATTGTGAAGGCTTTTATATTGAATATATTGATGAGCAGCAATAAGATTAGCATTCATCATTGCTATAACGTTGTATAACAATAACATATTTTCTCTAAATAGGAAAATTGTTGAGTAGCTTTTATCAATTATATTACTTCATTGTCTATTTATGACCAGTGACATAAGCTTAGTGGTAAATATGCTCATCTCCCATTCCAAAGGTTGAAAGTTCAATCCTAGTAGTGGCAGACGTTTCTGTCTTAGGACACAAAGAGAAAAATATCTGCTGTAAACTCCACATAGGCATCCATCCAAGTAAACACTAAGCTCCATCCAGTCACACCGACTCTACACTTACAATTAAGGGACTACAGGGTTCTAAAAAGGGAGTTTATTGAATGCATATTTATATTTTTGAAGCTGAATACAAAATACATTTTGCTTTAGCTTAGACAGTTTTGACCATTATTTTGATGATTCTAGAAAAGATACATAATAAATTGAGAAAAATTATTTGGCAATTTTGCCTAGATTGGCCTTAAAAACCAGCTATATAGCTATGTATTAAAGATTTTTACTTTATGGCCAGATTGTACTGCAGTGAACATTCAAACGCCTCTAAGGCTGTTTAGTAGCTGTTATATATGTACCCAATATTGGAGAAAGGTAAATTGCTTCTCTCTTCCCACAGCCACACTATATTTCAACTAGACCTTTTTGAATAGTCACAGGTAGTCCTCGACTTACACCATTCATTTAGTGACTGTTCAAAGCTACAATGGCACTAAAAAAATGACTTATGCTTATTTTTCACACAACTATTGCAGCATCCCTGTGGTCACATGATAAAAAATCAGAGGCTTGACAACTGACATGTAACATGATTGAAAACTGTGCTGTTAAGTAGTACAATCAATTTTCCATATGTAGGTGGCACTATTCCCCAGCTTTTCTTCATGTATACTTGAATTCCAATCATTTGCTAAGTTTTGCTTCCTAAATTATTCCAATGATTCTGTTGTTGTAATGATTATAAATACCACCGTTGAAAAGAAATTTCTCCAATTAGCCAGCTGTTGCTTCCTGGGACTGAACAGCTTGGCTTTACTTTCTCTAAGAATTTTATTTTATTTATTTATTTGATTTGTCAATCACTTACAAGATAATAGGTATTAGTATAAATATAATTATGAATACATGAAATGGATACATAAAAAAAACTAAAAAGAAACAATAGGACAGGGACGGTAGGCACGTTTGTGCGCTTATGCATGCCCTCTACAGACCTCTTAGGAAAGGAGTGAAGTCAATAGTAGACAGTCTAAGGTTAAAGTTTTTGGGGTTTGGGGAAGAAACCACAGAGGCAGGTAGAGTATTCCAGACATAGACCACTCTGTTGCTGAAGTCGTATTTCCTGCAATCAAGTTTGGTGCGGTTTACCTTGAGTTTATATCTATTGTGTGCTCTTGTATTGTTATGGTTGAAGCTTGTTGAGGTAATTCCCCATTAGTAGAATGAGCGCATACAGGGAGACGTATTTGAGAGTAGTATTTGAATAATACACACACAGCACACAGATTCACTGTATAGTAAATGTAGGTTTTTACTTCCAGAAACGTTAAAGCAAAGTTCAAACACAGTACAAAGTCATTCACAGGTAAGTCAGTCAGTTTGCAATTCAGGGATAATCCAATATCAAAGTCCAGTGTCAAAAACAATTCAGTATCAGACTTATATCAACGATCAGAAACAGTCATTTAGGAACAGCAACTCTCCAACACAAGGAAAAAGAGACTCACTGAGACACACTTTCTTCTGAGACTAAGACTGAAACAACCCAGGTTTCTGACTCCATCTTATGGCCATTTGAGAAACCACACCCAATTACACTGTTAGGATTGTCTTAAAGAGACAGTATTAAAATGTCTATCCTGGTTTATATATTGTCCAACCCAAGTAGCTGCTAGGTGACTTACATTCCTAACATTCTCCCCTTTTGGGTAAGACAATATATACAACCTTACATTCTAAGTCCATAATCTTCACAGTACGCCTTATGCTTTATAGAGCCTTGGGCCTTTGTAAAATGATCTGCTATATTGTTTTCTGACATACAGTATTCTAGCTTAATCATCTTACTTTGCACACATTGTCTCACATTTAAATATCTTAAATCTATGTGTTTCATTCTTGTTTTAACAGCAATATTTGAAGCCATCTGTATTGCTGATTGGTTATCTTCATAAACAACAACAGAATCTGTTACATCAATTCCCATGTCAATTAGTAGTTGCTTATACAAAACTAAATCTGTACATAATAAAGACAAACATGAGAATTCAGCCTCCATTGTTGACCAATTTAGATGTTTCTGTCTAATAGATCTCCATCCAATCAATGCCTTTCCCAATAATACTACAGTACCTGATGTAGATTTTCATGTATTTATGTCTGTAGCAAAACTTACATCAGCATATGCAGTTAAACTCAGTTCATCTTTTGGCTCCAAATACAATGCATAATGCATTGTTTGTTTCTGATATCTTAACACACGTTTAGCAGCTTGCCAGTGCCTTTCAGTTGGCTTAGTGTTAAATCTCATTAATTGATTAACACTGTATGCAATATCTGGCCTTGACCAATTACTGAGATAAGATAAACTACCAATCAAGGACTGATAAATGTTCTTATCAAACATAGAACTTTGAACATTACTATGGCTAAACTCCTGGCTCATTGGTGTCTTAGCCGGCTTACAAAGTTCCATTTTAAACTTTTTAGTAACTGGTTAATTTTATCTGCCTGTGAGATTTTGTATCTATCTTTAAACCAAGATATTGTTTGATTTCTCCTGTTTTATCTTAAATTTCCTCTCTAACAGTGAGATTATTTTAGTAGCTTCTTGTTCAGTTTTGGTGATTAATGCTATGTCATCAGTAAACAATAGCAATAATGAAATTACACCATTACTTTCTCTTTTAAACAAACATGGATCAGGCATGCCAACTACAAAACCTATTTTAGTTAATTCTTTAACTATACACTGGTTCCACTCCTATTCTGATTGCTTTAAACCATAAAGACTCTTTTTCAATCTCCAGCAATCAGTTGTATTATCATTTTTAATACCTAAAGGTTTCTTTAAATAAATAGTGTGTTGCAACGGTGCATGCAGATAAGCTGTCTCTACATCTAAATGTTTTATAATATGTTTCTCCTTAGCTGCCCACACTAATGCTGTCCTTAATGTAGTAACCTTCAGACTAGGTGCAAACACCTCATCATAGTCAATTGCTGTCTGATTGAACCCTTGTGCTATAACCTGGCTTTATGGGTAACAGTCCCATCCAGACTTGTCTTTAGCTTATATATCCATTTACATCCTATGGCATGTTTACCTGGCGGTAACTTAACATTTTCGTATACCTCCAACTTTTTTAATGATTCCAGTTCCTTATTCATTGCTTTCTGCCAAGCAACCTGATCCTTAGCAGGATATAGTTTCGGTTCACTATAATTACTTGGAACTGTATTCACTTGGCAGACAACACTAACCTGATATCTATCAGGTGGTCGTGTTACACAGGTTGAACGTCTTGGTAATACAGGGCTAACTGATGGACTTTCCTGTGCCACCTGCTCCTGTTCTTCTACCTCCTCCTGTGCTTCCTCTTTAATTGCTATTCATTGTTTACTTATTTTATCTTTAGGAACTATTTGGGTGTCAATAATAATATCATTGCTGGATTCCTGTTCCAGTTTATCCCACCCAACATGCTCAAGAAATTTTGCATTAGCGACTTCCAGTTTGCAAGGCTTCGGCGGTGGCAGGAATCCACGATAGTGCGTGGTTCCTGCTGCGCTTGCCACTGGAGTGCCCCCGATCCAGCTGGATTTGATGCTCTGAAAATATCAGTTCCTTTTCATGTAGCTCTTGAAAAGTTCTTTTCATGAAGTTTAAATGAGCTAACATATCTGCACCTTTCAGAAGATGTGCTCTAAACAGTTTACGTGTAAGATGTATGTGTGCACCTACACTGTCACAAACATAAATCCTCTTCAAATTTTCCCAACACTTAGCAGCAGACTCTTCTCCACGAATGTGGACTAGCTGCTGGTCACTCAGTGTTAGTCCAATTATACAAATAGCTTGTTCGTTGTTCTGTTTAAAGTCAGCAAGCTTCTTGGCATTGTCCTCATTATCTGGATCCCAAGCATTTACATTCAGTGGGTCTTGAACTACATTTCATAAACCTTCTCTACGCAGAAGTAGACTGCACTTCATAGACCAGGAAACATAGTTTGTTCCATGCAACCGGTTATCAGTTATAGACTTGTTGAAGTGTCTTGTGCCATCTTTTACAGGATAGTAACCCACAATTAAACAGTAAACAGTTGTCTGTATACAGTACTGTGTATTCACACTAACTCTCAGTTATTTGAGCCTGGTATGGCCTGGGCCCATAACCAGTGTTGAGGTAATTCCCCATTAGGAGAATGAGCACATACAGGGAGACATATTTGAGAGTAGTGTTTGAATAATACACACACAGCACACAGATACACTGTACAGTAAATGTAGGTTTTTACTTCCAGAAACATTAAAGCAAAGTTCAAACACAGTCCAAAGACATTCACAGGTAAGTCAGTCAGTTTGCAATTCAGGGATAATCCAATATCAAAGTCCAGTGTCAAAAACAGTTCAGTATCAGACTTACATCAACGATCAGTAACAGTCATTTAGGAATGGCAACTCTCCCCAACAGAAGGAAAAAGAGACTCACTGAGACACACTCTCTTCTGAGACTAAGACTAAAACAACCCAGGTTTCTGGCTCCATCTTATGGCCATTTGAGAAACCACGCCCAATTACACTTTTAGGATTCTCTTAAAGAGACAGTATTAAAATGTCTATCCTGGTTTATATATTGTCCAACCCAAATAGCTGTTAGGTGACTTACATTCCTAACAAAGCTGAAGTATTCATTGACAGGTAGGGCATTGTAATGTATGATTTTATGTACTATACTTAGATTGGACAGAAGATGACGTAGTTCTAGGTTTTCCAGGTCTAGAATTTCAAGTCTGGTGGCATAAGGTATTCTGCAATGAATAGAGGATTGAAGAACTCTTCTTGTGAAATATTTCTGGACTTTCTCAACTGTGTTAATATCAGATACATAATGCAAGTTCCAGACTGATGAGCTGTATTCAAGTATTGGTCTAGCAAATGTTTTGTATGCTCTAGTTAGTAGTGTGATATTACCAGAGAAAAAGCTACGTAGGATTAGGTTAACAACTCTTAATGCCTTTTTGGCTATGTAGTTACAGTGGATTCTAGCACTTAGATCATTAGAGATGAGTACTCCAAGGTCCTAGACAGAGTTTGGATCCTCAACAAGGACTTGACTATTCAGCTTGTATTTTATTTTCTGATATTTTTTTTCCCAATATGCAAGACAGAGCATTTATTTGTTGAAATTTGAAGTTGCCATTTGTTTGACCATTCTGACACATAGTGGAGGTCTTTTTGAAGGGTAGCGGTATTGTCGGTGGTGTTGAATAGCTTTACATCATCAGCTAAGAGAACGCAGTTGCTCTTAATCTGATCACAGAGGTCATTTATGTAGAGTATGAAGAGAGTTGATCCTAGAACACTGCCTTGGGGGGCACCCCTGTTGACAGGTACAGAATTTGATAGGACGCTCCCAATATTGACCATTTGTTGTTTGTTTGACTGGAATTATGAAGGTGTCCAGAGATATCATAAGATTTTAGTTTTAGGAGTAGTTTGTCATGTACCACTGAATCAAAGGCTTTACAGAAGTCTATGTAGATTGCGTCTATTGCTTTGCCCTGATCGAGTTGTGTAGTCCATATGTTTTTGCAGTGTAAGAATTGCAGATTACAGGATAGTATTTTTCTGAAACCAAATTGTTTATTAGAAAGTAGGTTGTTTGTCTCTAAGTGGAGGATAATGGATTGATTAATAATTGATTCCATGACTTTACAGGTGACGCAGCATAAAGAGATTGGTCTGTAATTTTCAACTAGACTGGGGTCTCCTTTTTAAAAAATAGGGATGACCGTGCTTGTGACCATAGGTTTGGCAAGGAGCTGGTCCTGAAAGATTTTCCAAAGATTATACTAAGAGGTTTGGCTATGGCAGTGGATAGCTTTTTTAAGAAATAGGCACATATTCCATCCAGTCCAGTAGATAGAGATGGTTTTAGGTTGCATAGTGCTTTTTTCAACATTGTCTATTGTAAAATCGATATGTATTAGATCATTGTAGTTGTCTGTGGTTTGACTAGGAAATACTGGGCATGATCCATTGCTGTTTACAAATACTGAGCCAAATAATTTGTTAAAGAGGTTGGCTTTAATGGTGTCGTCGTTGCAGTCTTTACCATTAGGTCCTTTCAGGGATGGGATGGATCTTGAGTCTTTTAGTTTGTTGTTTACAAAGTTGTTGAAAGCTTGGGTGGAATTGGTGCGTAGAAGGTTTTCCTCTTGTTTAATGTGATAATTGGTGCATTCAGTCTTTATCTGGTGGCATAAATTTTTGTATCGGCTTTTGAAGTTGGCAACGTGACCAGATTTGTTTTTCTACCAAAGTGATATTTTTTTGGATTGAATTTTTGTTTTGGATTTTATGTTTTAACACTTGGCAGTCAACTTCTTTGAGCTCCAGTTTGATCCTGTTATTTGGATATATGTTAGCAGATGAAATGATTTCTGTTTAAATAGCAGGTTAAACATTTTTACATTATTTGAGCACTGCTAACCTTTTAATGACTTCTGTGACTTCAGTTTGTTTGTTAATTTCTTTACATACTCCCCTCATTTAATCTTCATACTTTCTTCAGATCACTTTGCATTTTCCAATTCAATTTGAGCCAAGTTTTATTAAATTACTATTTAATTTAGAATGCATAGCATCTGAGAAGTCTTGCTGACCGCAGAAGCAGTTTCATTCAGATTTGCACAATATCTCTCTGGTGAGGAGAATGAAGACAATGTTTTGACATCCTCTTTTAACCCAGCTTCTAAAGTAATGTGGTCATAGTTTAGTCTTTATTTTATTTAGATATGCAACATTGCCACTGGGTTAGTGATGTTTCACTTGTGTTGTACCAGCTTTATTTTACTTTTTGTTTTTTAGACTTGTTTTGTAAATTGCCAGTGTGTTCAGAGACAGCTGGATAGGAATTTTCTGCATTTCAGTTAAATGAAACTTAAAAGCTTTTTTCTTTATTTCTGTACAGGTGGACATTATCTAAGAACAATGCATTCTGAAATGTCCCTAAAAAGATCAGACTTTGGGGCTTCAAAGAGCACAGTTTACTTACTTCATCTGTTGTTAATAGTGTCAACTGAGATGCAGCTCACAAGACAGTTATTCTTCTAATCAGATAGCCTCTTTTCTACGATATTATTCTCTACACATAATAGTTCACAAAAATAGTCAACTTTTTCTAGTCAGACATATCTACAAAGGACCTTAAAAAACAAAACACTCAAAAACAAGATGGTGCTTATGCAATGAAAGCTGACATACTTTAACCTCCCTTCCCCTCCTTTCCCCATAGCCCTGTCCCAGCTTTACTTTTTTTTAAAAAAGCAAACTTTATTGATTATATAATTAAAACAAACAAACAAACACATACACAACATAGAAAAACAAAGAACCCCCCCCCAAATAAAGGGCAATTCCATTATCAACAGTGTGTGGTTCCTTATTTGTATCATTATTGGTATCATGTTTACAATTAAATCTTAATGCAACTATATAGTTACTACTGATGCAGCTTAGTCTCCTTTATGGTTTAATAATGTTTACTATTATATTATCTATCTTCGTTCTATCCAATCATACCAACATTCCCAACTCTTGTAATATTCTGATGATTCTTTATCCTTAAGTGCTAGGGTCAATTTATCCATTTTTCCAATTTATCCATGCACACCTTACTATTTTCTGAACAGTCATTTCCTCTGTTGGAATATAGGCGTGTTTCCAACATTGTGCAAAGGCTAATCTAGCTGCAGTAAGTATGTGTAATATTATATATTTAGCTTTTTTTGGAAGTTGTCTATTGAATATCCCTAATAGGAAGAATTCTGGTTCAGCCATAATTTCCTCCAACAATTTTTTGATTCTCCGCCAGTATCTTTGGGCTTCTGTACACATATGGTAGAATGGACCACCACATATGGTAGACTGTTCCATGTTTCTTTTTACATTTCCAGCAATTCGGATTCATGTTAGGAGACATCATTGCTAATCTCGAAGGAGAGAAATGCCATCTGTAAAACATTTTATAGGTATTTTCTTTATATCTTGTCAATTTTGTGATTTTATTATTCCTGGTCCAGATCTTTTCCCATTCTATTAAAGTGATGCTACATCCTATATTTCTACTCCAAGCTATCATATTGCCTTTGACTACTTCCTCCTCAAGTTCAATCTCTAATAGGTAGTTGTAAAATTTGGTTGTATTTTTTTGGTCTGAACCTAGTAAGATTTATCTAATTATTGTGGCTTACTGTAGATTCCAAAAACTTTATTATCCTGTCCATATTTATTTTGTATTTGGAGGTAAGCCCACCAGTCAATTCATAGCCCTTGTTCTTGGAGATCTTGCTATGATTTTAAAGTTCCTTGTGCATCCAGTAAGTCTTTATATTTTATCATCTTGTTAATATCCAGATTGTTTGGATGTATCATTGCCTCCATCGTTGAGATCCAAATCGGGATCTTTAGATGGTGTTTTTTCTTTATTTATCCCAATTAGCCAATAAAGAGTCTCTAATTACATGTCTGTGGAAGTAATTCTGTTTGATTTTCCCCATGTCCCATGAGAACGCATTTTTAATTGAAACAACCCTTAAGAAAGTAAAACAAAATTTTGTAATAGATGTATAAAGATGTAATAATAGTATACATCTTTAATAATATACATCTTATATAAAGATGTAAGAATAGTAATTATAGTTAAAGCTATTATTTAGTAGTAGACAAATGTAATGTAATATAATGTATTATGATATTTAAACCAAAAACCTGTATAGATGCCAAGAACGTTGTTGATACCATGCATGCCACCCCCTCTGTAAATTATGGCTTTCTAGAAATAATATTCTTTTATTTTATAAATTTATCCATTATTTCAGTCATACTAAGGAAGCTGCGCTTGATATAGTTCCCAGTTTGGGAGTGCCATAACCCCCCTCTGCTCTTCATATCTTGTATTGCTTTTAAATTTATTCTTGTTTTTTTTCCTTGTCAAATAAATTTTGCTATTATCCTACTGAGTTCCACAAAGTAGTTTTTATGTATTTTTATTGGTATTGTCTGAAACAAATAAATAAATTTAGGAAGAATAGTCATTTTGATAGTGGCAATCCTCCCTAATAGGAAGAGTTGCAATTTAACCCAAAGCTCTAGGTCTTTTTTTTAACCTGTTGCAGTAGTTTGTTATAATAATTTTCCATTAGTGTCTTACAATGAACCATCAGCCAAATTCCTAAGTATTTAATTTTCTTTACCAACTGTAGTCCCATTGCCTTTTCCAATTCTGATTTTTGTTTTTCTGTTAAGTTTTTGGTTATTAATTTCATTTTTTTCCTCTTAATTTTGAGTCCTGTGACTTTTCCAAATTGATCTAACTCTCTCCTGTCCTAATTAAATTGGATCTTCTATAAAAAAGACCATAATCATCCGCAAATGGCTGCAATTTATATTCTTCTTTCTTAATCTTTAACCCCTTTATTCCTGGGTTCTGCCTAATTCGCGTGAGTAGTGTTTCAAAGATAGCATGAAGACCAGGGGTGATAGTGAACATCCCTGTCTAACTCCTTTCTTTATTTTTATTGAGTGTGTATATTCTCCATTAATTATGATATTCGCCTTTTGTGTGGCATAAATTATGGTTACACTATTTTCAAATTTAGTGCCTAAATTCATATTGTAAATTTATTGAATTAAGAATTGCCAATTTAAATTGTTGAAGGCCTTCTGTGCATCCAAGAATACAAGGGCTATTTGTTTTTCTGGATGGGCTTCGTAGTATTCCAAAACATTTAACACTATTCTTCGATTGTTCCTAATTTGTCTGTTAGGGAGAAATCCATTTTGGTCTTTATGTATATATTCATTCAAGATTCTTTTTAGTCTATTTGCTATAACAGTAGCAAATATTTTATAGTCGGTATTTAACAAAGAAATTGGTCTATAGTTTTGCATAAGTCGAGGATCTGAATTTTCCTTCAGAATCAGTGAAATCAATGTCTCCCTCCATGAATCCAGCATTTTAGCTGCAACTAAAACCTCATTATATACTTCCACCATAAGGGGTCCTATTTGTTCTCCTGTTGTCTTGTAGAGTTCCCCTGGGATCCCATCAGGTCCTGGAGTTTTTTTTTTTTTTAAAAAAATTCTGTTGCTGTTTTCAGTTCAGCCCACATAATATCTTTAATTAGCATTTCTTTCATCATATCCCTAATTGCTTTGTCTTTTGTTACGCCCAAGTCATTTCTTATCATATCCTCATTTTTACCTCCTCCTTTTTATAAAGGTCTTCAAAATATTTATATGCAATTTATTTTTTCTGTTCTATTCCCTGTTGGGCATCCCCATTTCCATCTATTAATTGATAAATTAATCTTTTTTCTTTTTCTTTTTTGAGTTTGTAGGACAGCCATCTCCCTGGTTTGTTAGCCTGTTCAAAGACTATCTGTCTAGCTATATTCAACTTTGTAGTCATTCCTTCTTGTTCAGTTAAGTTCAATTTGTGTTTAGTTACTATCATCTGATTTTGCAATCTACAATCCTTTCGAGTACTTTGTTACTGGCTTTCTAGTTCTTTAATTCTTTGTTTTAATTTATTTTGTTGGGCATAATTTTCTTTATTCCTCCTGGCAGTATATGATATCGTTGTGCCCCTTATTACTGCCTTCATTGTATCCTAAATATTCTGCTTCGTAGTTGCCTCATTATTTTTTTTAAAGTAATCTAATTCCTCCTTGAGTCTATTCATAAATTCTTTTTCTTTAATTAGCTGTGTATTTAGCGTCCACCTTTTCCTTGGCTTTTTCCTACTTTCCACAATATCAGAATCGGATTATGATCTGCCCATTAATTAGGTAAAATTTCAATCTCTTTTAACCCATTTGCTATTTCACCATTCATCCACACCATATCAATTCATGTCCATGATTGGTATGGATTTGAGTAAAATGTAAATTGTTTTTTCTCCCGGTTTAATTTTCTCCACATAGTCACAAATTCCACAAATTCAATTCAGTCATCATTTCCTCACATGTTTTCGGTAACTCTGTCTTTTTCCTCTTCTTCCCCCACTACTGTGATCCTTCTGATAGTTCACAATGGCACTGAAGTCCCCTAAGATACAAATATTCCTTTTTTCTAATCCTACTATTTTTTCATGCAAATGTTTAAAAAATTCTTTTTGGTTTTCATGAGGGGCATAAATTATGACTAAGAGAATTGGGGTTGAATTAATCCAGATTTGTAAAACCAGAATTTTTCCTTTGGGATCTGTCCAAATTAGGTCTGCTTTCATATCCTCTTTCACATATACTGCTATCCCTTTCTCTTTCCCAGAGTCTGCTGGTGTTCTATATAGTTTCCCTAGCTTCAGGCATGCTAAATATTTTTCATCTGACTTCCTTATATGGGTTTCTTGTAAACATACTATATCTGCATTTTGTTTAATTAGTTTAGTTAATATTCTTTTCCTTATTATCATGGAATTCAGGCCGTTTATGTTAATTGATAATATTTTCTTTTCCTCATCCATTGTCTAGTTGATTCTTGCTCTTTGTTTTGTAGTTACTCCTCTTTCTCTTTGTGACTAGTATTGTCTTCTCTCTCTTGTTGATGTTGTGTATTTTTCAGATTTCTGGGACTCCTGTCTCTATTCTTTTGGTAATCTTAGTCGTCTTGAGAGTTTGATTCTAGTTCATCTTTACTACTCAGTTTTTTTTGGCCTACCAGTTGTTCATAAAATTCTTGGGCTTTTTCCACAGAATCTACTCTAATTTTCTTTTCTTGCCATGAAATTAGCATCCCTTCTGGGATATCCATCTAAATACAAAACCTTTTTGATTTAATTGGGCCACCAAAAATTTAT
Source organism: Pseudonaja textilis (assembly GCF_900518735.1). Next base: position 1,766,641 of record NW_020769346.1, on the reverse strand, counting down.
AGTCTCGTCTTTGCTCTCTCACTCTTCTTCAGATTTGTTTAAGCACCAAGACTTCTTTATCTTTATATGTAATTGTTTCTTCTCTGGATATTTTGTATATAATATCCCGGACCTTTCTTCTAGCAAATCTTACGTGAACTTCTTTTGGAATGGAGAAGAATTGAAAAATAGCATAAGTGGAAATTCTAAGACACAGAAATATTTTGCTGCAGGTGGTCCTGCTTGCTCTGTATATATTAATTTTCCTTTAGCATAACCACATTTATGTAGAAAACAAGATCCTTTCTAAAATGTTGGTAGATGTGCTTTCCCTGGGGGTAACATCATGGAGACAACTGCCTTAGATGAGTTTGCCACAGACATTACTGCCTAGATAGCAAAACTGAAATAAACAGCTGCAAGTTCCCTCACACATAATGAGAACAGTCTTTAATTGGGTTCTCTGCTTTCAGGATCTGCTAATAAGGTAGAAGCCACTGAAATCACAGGAACTGAAGAGAGAATGTGGCTATTAACTGAATAAGGCCATGCCAAATTGATACAATTCAAGATCCCTTTGTTAAAACATTCAAAAAATAACCTATAAAGGAGACAAATGGCTTATATTTTCTCTACCACCATAATCTTAAATTCCTAACATCACAGAGAAATCAAATTCCAGTCCACCAAAAAATAATGAAGAGAAAAGCATCCTATGCAAAACAATTTCCCTTGGAAATGACAAAAATCTCAGAGTTATAAAACAACAACTTATTGTTTAGAATTACTTTCTATATCTAATGAGCCCCTATGTTCAACACAATTAGCAATTCTGAAATTGTTTGGCATTTTATAGCATGATGTGAAGCCTGGTTCTGTCAGATACCTATGACAATATACACTGACACTTTTCTTCTCCACCCCACCCCCCAATATTTTCCTTTAAATAATCTTTAGTGAAAAATAACCAGCAATAGGCATGCTACTAAGCATCATCACAAACTGCATTCTTGGAAAGTCAAATGATTGTGCCCCTAATTTATCAAACCATTTGTTAGGTCTGGTAGATCGGTTCTGGGTAGATCGGGTCGCATTGAGAGGCGAGACTCAAAGTGCACATTCAGCTCTTTATTGAATATACAGAACAGTTCAAGACCTGCGAGCCACTTGGCTTTATTCAGCCGGCCGGCGGCTCGGCAGAAAATGGCAGCGCTTTGAATCTCCCGCGATCGGCTCGGCCAATCGCGGTAGACTCTTAGCACACCAATCACAGGAGTTTAGTTAGCCAATCAAGTTGCGGTCCGTGTGGACCAATCAGAACTCGGGGTTTCAAGAATGTTAATATAGAACACCCCTCCCCTCATGGTTTCGTCTGACGCAGCGTGGTGACGTAGTCACGCAGGTAGGTGGGGCTCCGTACCTGCCTAGTTGACTTGCGCGGCTCAGTCTGTGTGCGATCGTCGGCCGGTTCGGCCGGGCTCCGCATCGCTCTCAACCCCTTCTATGGAACCGCCTGGAAGGGTGAGCCAGGCCTGTCGCTGCAGCTGCCGCCCGGTCTACCTGGGTCGGTCGAGCTGCAGTCTCTGTTGTTCCCGCCTGGTCTTTCTGGGCTGGTTGAACTGGCTTGGCTGTTCCTTCCAGGTGAAGCTCCCGTCTGCAACAGTTCGAGGTCTGCTGGTAAGTATGGCTGGTTTATTTGGGGATTGCTTGTCCTAGATGGGGGGTGTTCAGCTTGCGTTTCAGGCCCTTTGTTGTCCCCCTGCTTGGTTGTTGTTGTAGTTTCCCCCCCTCTGCTTTCTGTAGTCATTGTTGTCGGGGTGTCTGGGCTGTTGGCGGCTAGTCTTGACTGTAGCTGGTCGATGTGTCGCTTCCAGCTCCTTCCATTGGTGGTTTGCAGTCTGTATGACCGGGGACCTGTTACCTGGGTTATTTGCACTGGTACCCAGAGTGGGTCTCCCGTGAAGTTCTTCATGTAGACCGTGTTCCTGATGTTAAATGTCCGGTGCCTGCTGGATGAGTCTGGGGATTTCTCCGGGTTGTATGTGGGGTGTAGTCGGTCCAGCGGGGACCTTAATTTCCTGCCCATCAGTAGCTCTGCCGGGCTTTTATCTGTGGTCGTGTTAGGCGTAATATGCTGTATGAGTATCATTTTGTTTATTTTTTCCTGTATGTCGCCGGTTTCAATTTTCTGGATGGTTTTCTTCATGTATTGAACCATCCGTTCCGCCCGTCCGTTCACTGCCGGGTGAGCCGTCAAGGTTAACGCGTGCCTGATCCCCTGTTCGGCCAGGTATTTTTCAAATGCCAGTGCCGTGAACTGCGGGCCGTTGTCCGACACTAAGACATCTGGCAAGCCGTGTGTCACGAAAAGTCTGTTAAGTTTATCGATGACGGCTTTTGTTGTTGTTGTTCTCATGGTGTTTACCTCCAGCCAGTTGGAGTAGGCGTCCACGGTGATGAGGAATGTATGCCCCTTGGTCGGTCCGGCGAAGTCTATATGTATTCGTGACCATGGCCCCCTGGGGGTTTCCCATTCCTGGACTGGAGCGGTGGGGGGTGGTGGACCTCGTCTCTTGGCATCTGTTGCACCCGTTATCTTGATTTGCTTGTCCATCCCTGGCCACCAAGCGTAACTTCTGGCCAGGGCTTTCATCTTGACTATGCCTGGGTGCCCTTCGTGTAGCATTGCCAGTACTCTTCTCTGTAGTGTCTCTGGTATGACCACCCGGTCTCCCCAAAGTATGCACCCTTTCTGTGTGAACAGCTCGGTTTGCCAGTTCCTGAAGGCTTTGAACTGTTTGCTGCCATCGCTTTCCGGCCACCCCCTCTCTACCCAGCTCAATACCTGCGCCAGCCACTTGTCTTTATTTGTTTCTTGGGCAATGTCTGGCGCAGTTAGGAGCAGGCTGGTAAAGTCTCTATTTGCAGGGTTGTTGTTTCGGGTGCTGGGTCGTCATCCAGGTCTGGTAGGGGGGATCGGCTTAGCGCGTCTGCGTGCGAAATGTCCTTGCCGGGTCGGTGTGTCAGTTTGTACGAGTAGGCGGCAAGGAACTCGGACCACTTCGTCATCCGGGGTGACAGGATGTTCGGTGTGGCCTTGTTCCCTGCCAGTATACCAAGTAGAGGTTTGTGATCTGTAATGATTGAAAAGGTCCTACCGTAAAGGTATTCGTGGAACCTTTTCACTCCGGCGATGATGGCGAGAGCTTCTTTGTCCAGCTGGCTGTAATTCCTCTCTGGTTTGGACAGCGTTCTCGAGAAGAAGGCGATGGGTGCTTCTTTCCCGTCTGGTAGGGTGTGACTGAGGACTGCTCCAATGCCAAAGGGCGACGCATCGCATTTCACCGTCAGCGGCAGGGTCTCGCTATACTGGATCAGGACTGCGTCTGATGTTAGCAGGTTTTTGGTCTGTTGGAATGCATTCTCCTCCCGCTTCCCCCAAGTCCAGGTGGCTGTTTTATCCAGTAGCCTATGCAGGGGTTCTGCCACGGTCACCTTTTGGGGTAGGAAAACATTGTAAAAGTTAATCAGTCCAAGAATGCCTGCAGTTCCGCCTTGTTCGTTGGTGTGGGGGCTTCCTTAATGGCTCTGAGTTTCTTTCCGGTGGGGTGGATTCCGTGTCGGTCTAGGAGGTACCCCAGGAATTCGACCCTTTCGGTGCAGAGTTGGCATTTCCCTTTTTTGATTTTGAGGCCGGCGTCTTTGAATTTTTGCAGCACCGCCCTTAAACGGGTTTCCAATTGTTTCTTGTTGGCAGCTGCGACCAGCACGTCATCAAAGTAGGGGACCACTCCTTTATTCCCTGGAGGAATCTTTCCATGAGGCTTTGGAAGACTCCTGGGGCAACGCTGATTCCAAACTGGAGTCGGTTGCATCGGAATGCCCCCCGGTGTGTGACAATCGTTTGTGCCCCGGCTGTCTCGGCGTCGACCGGCAGTTGCTGGTAGGCTTGCGCCAGGTCGAATTTTACAAAGACCCGGCCTCCCCCCAGTGAGTGCAGAAGGTGCTGTACTACTGGGGTGGGGTAGGCGCTTTGCTGCAGCGCGTGATTGAGGATGGCCTTATAGTCACCACAGATTCTTATGGAGCCATCTGGTTTGATGGGGTTGACTATGGGTGTTTCCCAGCGAGCATGGTCAATTGGCTCTAAAACCCCTTGCGTGATGAGCTTGTCTAGCTGCTCGTCGATTTTCGCCGCGGTTTGAGGCGGATCGGGGCGACGTTAGGGTTAATGTTGAAAGAAATAGGGGCCCCTCGGTACTTGCCTAGGGTGTCGTCGAAGACCTCCTGGAAGTCCCTCACGAGCATCGCTTCCCAGTCTGCCTCGTCTGTGTGGTGGATGCCCGTCACTTCTATTCCCAGCGGGGAGAACCATTGCAGCCCGAGTAAGCTGGGGCGGTCTTTGTCTACGATCGTGAGTAGTAACACCTCGGTGTGGCCTTTGAAGGTGATTTTAAAATGTCCGATGCCGGCTACTGGGATGCGGTTTCCCTGGTAGTCCTTTAGGGTTAGTTTTTGGTCGTCTAGCTCACGGCGGCGGATGGTTGGCACTAGGCGCTTGATTGTGCGCCAAGAGACCATGGAGAGGTAGGACCCGGAGTCCACTTCCATCTCACAGGGCTGGTCTTCGATGCCTACCTCCACGTGTACCTTCTGGGCGTCAATGGTCGAGGAATGGCCGATGACGACTGTCTGGTGGGTTTCTTCTCGTCGCTGCGCTTCGCTGAGTCATCTGTTCCGGCCATCGTGGCTCCATCGGCTCTCGGCTTGGCGGTCTCGGTTTCTGGGGGGGTTGCCATCTCATCGTCAGGGGCTGCTGCCTCATCGTTGGGGGCTGTAGTTCTTCTTGTTCCGGCACACCTTGGTGATGTGCCCTCGCTTCTCGCAATGCTGGCAGATGGCATCAAGAAAACGGCATTCAGAGTGGGGGTGATCGCCGCCGCAGCCGGCACAATGGAACCCCGACTTACGTCCCCTCCGGTCCCGTCGATCGCACTCAGCCTGGAGCTGGTGGATCTCCTCTTCCTCGTCGTCGGTGTCGAAATGGGGGTCGATGTCGCCGTGATGGGTGGTCATTTCTCAGTGGCTGGTTTCCGCAGGTCTCACCGGTACTGGGGTTGCTTCATTGGTTGATGGCCGTTCCGTTGCGTTCACCTGCCTCATCCAGGCCGCCGAGTTGCGGGTGGCCTCGGCTGCGGTTGCCTTGGTGAGGGTGTTGGCGAGGGAGATGTCGCCCTTGGCCATCAGCCGGCTTTTGAGTACAGGGTCTCTGAGCCTGAGGACGACTCGGTCGCGTAAAGCCTCGTCCAGCTCGGCAAACCCGCACAGGCCCCCTGGGTTCCTCAGTTGGGCCACGAAGTCGCCAATGGTTTCGCCCTCGTGCTGATCTCGACAGTAGAAATCGTGCCTTCGGATGAGTATGGGCACGGCAGGGGCATAATGGTGGCGTAAGATGGGCTTGAGGTCAGCCCAGTCCATCTCCTTCACATCGGCGGGCTTGGCCAGTGCTTTGGCCATCTTGAATACCGCGGGCCCGCAGTGCATCAAGAATATGGCCCGTTTTCTCTGCCCGTTGGCATCCTTGAGATTGCTGTACTCCAGGAACATGTGGAAGCGGTCGGTGTAGGATTTCCAGTCCTTGATGGCTGGGTCGAAGGGAGCAGGTGGTGGGGTGCTGCTGGCCATCTTGCTGGTCATTTTGCGCCGTTTGCCACGTGCTGGGTGATTCCTCGCCTCACAATCCCACCCTCGTCGCCAGTGTTAGGTCTGGTAGATCGGTTCTGGGTAGATCGGGTCACATTGAGAGGTGAGACTCAAAGTGCACATTCAGCTCTTTATTGAATATACAGAACAGTTCAAGACCTGCGAGCCACTTGGCTTTATTCAGCCGGCCGGCGGCTCGGCGGCCAATGGCAGTGCTTTGGATCTCCCGCGATCGGCTCGGCCAATCGTGGTAGACTCTTAGCGCACCAATCACAGGAGTTTAGTTAGCCAATCAAGTTGCGGTCCGTGTGGACCAATCAGAACTCGGGGTTTCAAGAATGTTAATATAGAACATCCATTCATGTATGGTTTTCTGGATTTTAGAGGCATTATGTAGTGCTTGGTAACTTCAACCAATTTGGATGTATGAAACAAACTAATTTAGAACAATCTGTAACCCTAATTTTAAAAATTTGAAAATAAGACAATTTTTTAAATTCAGTGTGACTTCTTTTAGTGGACATACTTAGGATTTACAGATTTGCTATCAAAGCCCCCCCCCCCCCCCCATGCAAAAAAACTTAATACAAAATGGGAGACTATGCCATTTTAACATTAATATTTTAAGACTGAATGACTGCCACATTGTACTTGCAGCAAACAGGAGCTGATGATTCTTTATTTCTGTTGCACAATGTAGATTCCTTGCTTCAGTTAATCTATATTGCTTGTCAATATAGCAGTTAAGAATAGTCCAGTAGGTTATTACGTGGATTTGAATGAATATTAAAAAACAATGTAGTGTCTAATGTAAAGATCCATCTTCAAGTTTTACCCATCTAAGATCTCCCACAGTGACTCTGTACTAGTCTATGGCTGGATTTGCAAAACACAGTTGCTTAAAATGTAGTAAATTAGTTGTATAGCCTAATCCTGTGATGGCGAATCTATGGCATGCATGCCACAAGTGGCATACAAGAGCCATTTGTGCTAACATGCGAACCGCAGGCAAACTTACCTCACTGCGCATCTGCACGCCTCACATCTGATTTTTCAGCTGGTTTGAGGCCTTTTTCGGCCTCCCAGAGGCCTGGAAAAAGCCTCTGCAAGGCTTTTTAGGCCGAATAGGCCTGTTTTGTCACTTCCTGTAATACCGGAAATGACAAAATGGGCAAATTATTTGTCCTGAGAAGCCTTGCAGAGGCTTTTTCCAAGCCTCTGGGAGGCCAAAAAAGGCCTCAAACCAGTTGAAAAATCAGCTGTGAGGCGCAGTGCAGGTAAGAGGGTGGTGGTGAGTGGCATGGGGGGATTGCGTGCGCATGTGCAGGGGCGTGGGGGGGGGCACACATTGCATTCTGGGTGCTGGCATGCGAGTGCGCCCGCGCTAACGTGCGTGCAATTTTTGGCACAGGAGCCACTACTGGCCTAGTCATACAATATCATTAACATAATTACCAAAGTAACCAATTTTCTGGGTTTAGACTTTATATCAATCCATATCAAACTAACTAAAGGCAAAACAAATCAAGCTTACCCTTGGTGCACGTTGTTTTATCTTTCTCAATGATCTTTGTATTGTGTGAAGTAGGGTGGTTCTGCACTTTCTACCTGAAGAGAAAAAAGTGCTTCACACACAGGCCTGTCTGCTCCTCCTTGCAATGCCTTTTCCCAGGTTTGTGTACCCCACTCCCCCAATTGTTAAGTTATCTAGACTGGTGTTCGAGATCTTACTGGTGTGTGTGAGATCTGTGGGAATGGCAGGTGCACAGGGATGGCAAAGGATACTCGACAAAAAAATCCTAAGCAGATCTATACTCAGCTAAATAAAAGCACGGAGCTCCTTAAACACGGAGACCATTTTTAGAGATCATTTTCATTATATATCAAATCTTCACTAAACAGGAGCCATAATAATTTTTAATAATCATTTTGAGAACCATCTTTTAAAAAATTATTTATTTAAAAATATTGCCATTTGAAAAAAATAACATAGTAACATTCCGCTCGAGATATTTTTTGCGTGAATTTTGTTTTGAAAGGCTTGGAAATAGTGGTTTTTTCCTTAGCTTTTGAATTTAAAAACAAACACCAAAGAGACCGAATTTTTCCTTTCGTCTCTTTCAACCGTTTCCAAGGCCCAGCCGCTAATTGGGATAGATCATCTCCAGTAGAAGAACTCGCGCGGCTTCTTTTCAATAAAGGTTGTGAACCTTACCCGCGACGGTTCGGAGTGGGAAGTGTTTTTAAACAGCAAGCTCCAGTTTTTCCTGCCTCGACTTTCTGAAACGCCCGCGCTGTTATTGGAGCAGGTAACTTTGGGAAGACTCGTCAAAGAAGAGGGAAAGCTGAGCCACTCGACCCCACAGCTCTCCCCTCCACCTCCACCCCGATCTCGGCGGCTTTGGAGGCTGCAAAACTGCTCAGCTTTGTATAATAGCCAGCAGAGGGAAGCCGGGGTTTTCTTTGCAGCAGGAGCGCGCTTGGTTCTTTCGGTAGGCAATACTGCAGGCTTCTGGACTGCGTCTGCTTCTCGAGGGAGACCCTGCCTATTATAGTTCCACCCACCGACTGGATGGAGCGGGCTTGAATAAAAGAGAAGAAAAGCCCCAATACCTCGGGTCCCTCCGTGAGGGTGACCGCAGAAACTAGGCTGAGGCGAGCGAGGACGCGCTCCCTGCCGTCATTCCTCCCTCCTTTTCTTGTCTTTTTTTTTCAGAGCTCTTCCTTCCCACTCCCTCCTTTTCTCTTTTTAGTAAGCGGGTGGAGGGATCGTGAGAAACCGCGAGGAAGCCGATCCGAGGAGATCCGGACTTCGTCTTGCTGTTTTTTTCTGAAAGGACTGGTACCCCCTCCCGGTTCACACCCCCTCTCCAGACCCTGGCAATTGACATTACTTAAGAACAGCAGCAGGAGGGGGGTCCCGCTCTAACGGGGGGAGGGCGGAGAAAGCAAAGCAAAGCAAGACCCGTTTTCGATGGACTTTTCGATGTTTTGATTTTTTAAAAAAAATAAATCTTATTTTTAATTTTTGCGGCGGTTGACGCGGCTGATGCTAGTGAGCGTTTAGAAGGCAAAGAAGTCCGAGGGAGGAAAAAAGAAGCCACCTTGGTTAGGACTGTCAGGAATAGTGGCTTTAACCGAAGAAAGGCCTGGGGCACGACTCCCTGTCAACGAGTTGCCTGCATCCGAGATAAAGATTCTAGCTACATGGGCAAACGCTTGGAACAGCAGCAAATGTTCCCACAGTACACATACTACTATTCCCATTATCTCCAAACCAAGGTATGTGGCGAGCTTCCTGGGGTTGTCCAGCGTGCCAATTCCAGATATAGTTGACTAGTGGAAATTGCAGGCGTTCTGGTGCTCTGTCTCTCTCTCTCTCTTTCTGCCTTTGAGTTCCTGCCTCTTAGTAAGGAAGTAGTAAGTAGTACTAACAGCCAAACAAATCAGCCCAGAAAGAAAGAAGGGAGAAAGAAGGTTGGAATTGTTTTCTAGGAAAGTGTGCTTCAAAAACGGAAGGTATGATCTCTTTGATCAAGTTGTTTGCTTATTGGGAGAAACTTCCATGTGCCGGAGGTGCATATCCATGTGGCCCTTCTTGAATAAGATTGGAAATGGCACTACCCAGTTGGCAAACTGCTCCCAGAACAATCATTCTTGGCACTGGCTCAATTAAAAAAAACTGGTTGGCTGTGGAGATTTGGAATTGATGGGGGAATGACACAAGAGGGAAAGAAACAATGAAAGTCATGATAAAGAAGGCATGATGGATCCTCCCTGATTTTGTCTGACACATATGTAGGAGCCAGCAGGGTCATAGGAAGGCAAAGAGGCGACCCAATCTAATCTTTGGGAAATGCAATGGGGGACACATGCCAAGGTGCTTGTTTCATTAAATATTGATTATGGGTAATCATATACTATTACATTTGAAAAGTCTGGAAAAGCCTAGTACTTTTTGTTGGTGTGAGCAAGCAAATTGCAACCACATTTTTTGTCTTATGGTGTGTGCATGCTGTAATGAAGTGGCAAATTGGGCCTTAATCTGCCAGAAGGTCTCAGAATAAACACATAATAAATCAGCTGAAATGTGCACTGGAAATATTTTTCAAATGCACATTGCACAGCTTGGATAACCTGGATTTCCTAACAAACTTTTCAAAATAAAGCTCCATCATTTTATTCTACCTACAAATCATTTACCATTTCAATTTTTAAAACAAATATTCAAAGTTGGATTTTAGAAAAGTGGCCTACAATGTCAACTCTTTATTGTTATTTTATTTTATTTTTTTCCAAAAGGAAAACAATCTTTTTTAGCTTTTGGTGCCACATCTGAAAGCCATGAAGTGAGATGTTTGGTGGGCAGGGGAATAGAATTGAATGAATGATATTTTTTTTTACCTCTGGGTGTGATAATTAAGTTCAGTTTGTCACTTCAGAAATGACTTTTTCTTGCTTACCTACTCTTAAGTCAAATGAACTGCTTGTGAAAAGCACCAATAATGCATATGTTTAACACTCAAGATGACCTAGCTTCTCTCTCTACAGTGATTTCTTCCTTTTCTTAAAAAAATTATAACCTGGATATCACTAATATATTCTATGAACAGTGGTGTGCCAGTTATATTAAACATTTTGGGCATTTTTGAATAGTTGTTTTCATAATTAGAGGTTGTTTTTTCTTCTCAAGGTCGATTGAAATAACATTTTGCTTCTACAGCCATTCATTATATATATTTCTGCTGCTTCTATTTTAGCAGCAGCAACGAACTGCTTTATTATCTATAGCTTGACCTCCTTGGAAGAATGAAAATGAGACACATGGAATTCCTAAAAACTGGCCCATCAAGACAACGAAACAATTTAGGAAGATTTGTTTTTCCTCTAAAGAACAACAGCTTCAAGTTCAGGATGAGGCACCACCATTGGATGTTGCATCCCTTTGACTCATGTAGTGTAGTTTAAACAATGCCAGTCTTACTTACTGCCTTGAAGCTTCTGATTTTGACTTTGCAAAACACACTTTTGAGAAATCCTATTATTGTGATGAACGTATTATTGTCATGAACCTTTTGCATAAGGGTAATGCATACAATGGTAGAATTAAGACATGCAAAATTGCAGTTGAAGAAAGAAATGGCTAGGAAAATACATTTTTTTTCTTGTAGATGCCCATTATCACAAGCAGGCCCTTTCCAAAGCCTACATAATATTGTATATTAAATATTATCTTTAGTGACAATAATTTTATTTTTTACTGAAGTTGAATTGATGTATTAGTTACAAATGTATACATTGTTAGAATTGTCTAATATAGTTCAATATTGGAACTATAAATCAAAAATCTGTAATTATCAGGTTATTCCTCTATATTTAACATTTTTTTTCTTTCTTACATGATCATAGACATCAAACAAAGATTATGAAATAAACTTAACACTTGTGTGTGTGTGAATGTGTCTATGCACGCACATTCGCCACTATTAAGCCCATTTAAAGTGGTACAAAAAAGCAGCACTTTTTAAAGTTATGACTTTCTAGAAGTGATTTACTTTTACAGAATCTTTTAATCATTTATTGGGATAATGATCTGGGTATCAAATAACTATAAAAGCATTAATTTGTGTTCCAAATATAATGTATGTGTTACATAGTTTTAAAAGAATAATGTCAGGGACATAACTTGAATGTAATATAAACAGAATGTGCAATCAATATGAACTCTGGTTTGAAAATCAATAACCTTAGTGGCAGGGGAGTTAATAGATATTATATAGATTTATTACAAAGGTTAAAGTGCAACAGATGAATCATAATTCAATTTGTTTCATTGTTTTATTAAATTTATTCTTTACTTTAGTTTTTCTTTTCTTCCAAACAGCTTTCATGAATCTTTTTTTCTGTTGTTTTAAAGTGTGCCATTATGGGGTATGGCTTTAAGATTTATTACAAAATAAACTTCTGACTCTTAATTATAGCCAACCCATCATACAATGTCAAGCAAAATATGAAGATCTTATTCATTATTATATGATGAATTGTGTGTAGCACAACTAATATCTCATACAAAAATTAAATGAATGTGATTGAATTTTGTTTTAGATATTAAAATACAATGTTAGTTTTGGATTGACTCAGCCTAAACACATTCAGAAATTACATTTGTAAAGTTTGAAATCTTTGAAATGCTAATGAAAATATAAGTGTTATGTGAAACTGTCAGACTATAATAAAGTGAGTTTGAAATTTTATTAACACTATTGCTAGATTTTTAGTATTGCAAATAGTTATTCCAAACATGAAGTGACTTTCATAAAACACATTTTGTGACTATTATAAAATACATTACAGTACATGATTAGATTACAAAATCATATTTTTAAAAAACTTCAAATGGTCTCAGTGCAAAAGAAGTATTGATTACTGCATGCTTTATTTATACTTATGGTAAAAGTATAAAATTTAAAATTAGTTTATGGATAGTTAATTCAAAACATATTCTGTAGTTGGGTTGCTAAACTCTAGAAATAAAATAATTTCTGCTAATCATAAAAGAAATTCTTGAAACTTCTTTATTAGCTAACAAAAGAACTTAACTTTTTATATATAGGGAATGATTGCATTTGAGTCGTTATTGAAGCTAAGTTAGTTTTGCAAATGGAAGATTGCTGTTTTTTTACCAATGAACCAAATCAGAGGTGATGCTTTACATTATTTATGAATAGACAGGAAATTTGATTCACTGTGTTCAGGAAAGAGAACAGTATTGAAAATTAACTTTTTTCCCATTATATGTGTAGCTAGTTGAGTTGAGGTTTTTGGACTGGTATAATTTGAATGTTATAATAAATCATGATTTTATTCTGATTGGCCAAATGAAACTTTACGAAGAAAGTCCATAAAAGAAAGTACCAAATCAGATGTTTAATATATTGGAAAAATTAAGATACTTAATCTGTCCAATAGCACAAGAATCATATATTATGCACATATATTATGTTTGAAATGTGTTTGAAATAAAAAAGTAATAAGTTGATACAGAGAATTGCAACCACACTTTAACATTATTTTTACTATTTATTATTGTTATTATTGTTGTTATTTTTATTTGTTTATCCCATTTTTTTTAGAATAAGCATTTTAATCTGTGAGGGGTCCTTAGTGCTCTCAGAGTTTGGTTGTTTTGTTGCAGATGTTTCATTATCTAAACTGGTAATATCATCAGTGCTGTTACTTAGTTTGGGTAATGAAATGTCTGCAAGAAAACAGCCATGCTCAGAGAGCACCAAGGACTCCCCATTTCAATGCTGAGTTACAAATATTCTCCCTTATTGGCATTTTAATCAAATTTGCTTATTCCCACATAGAGGTGATTTTTGTATGGCAAAAATCGGAGTAAGATTTATATAGTGATAGTTTTGAAATACTGTATCATTTTTTTTACAGGGTTACGTTTTAAGGTATTAGCCTTTTGACATACTTTAGTTAAATCCATTTTTACATGCACGTAATACACTTGTCCTTGTGTGAAATGTAAGAAACTTTTCCTGTGTTACTCTTAAAAAACATCTTCCCCCCTCCAATTGTTTGTTTGCTTTTCGGCCATTCATTCTATTCAAATACTCCTTTCTCAGTTTACTACATTTTTGCTGCTTTTGGCCATCAGTCTTTTCAGAATGTCTTGAGGAAGAGTTCCAGATAGCAAGATGCTTCAAAAAGCCTTTCTGGCTAGTTATGTTCACTTTGTGTTTTGTGCCTGGTGTGAAGCAAGGGTCAGGGTATAAGGACTATTTCATCAACCGCACACTGTTTTCAGGCTGCACTTCCAACCATCTGTAGCTTGGATTGTTGCCAGGTCTCCAATGTAATGCTAGAGCTTACAGTACAGAAGTGAAGACAAATAAGTGAAGGCAAATAGAGAAAAAGAAGTACATTTATAAGAATGAAGTTGATATTTATTTAGATGCTTGTTAGCGCTGATAAATTATAATATCTCTCCGCCCCAACCATATCTTATGAGGCTCCCAGAATCAGGTGTTTCATACAAGGATAACAATGGATTGACCTTTGATTGTAATCAAGAATTTGGAGTAATATCTACCCTGGGCACCATGCCAATTACTTTGCTATTAGACTAGGAAAGCTTGAGGTTTTTTTCATTTAAAATCTGAGCAACATGTTATTATCTAATTTGCTTTTTAAAATTATGTTGCTATTAAGGTCACAAAATATTTAAATAAACTTGACCATGTTGATGCTGTTGATTTTCAGTTTATTTTTTTCGATACCATGTTCAGCTGATGAAGAACTGAAATTTTGGGTTTTTAAACTTTTAATTATTCCTTACTTTTCTGCCTGCCATAGGCTGTGTTTTATTAAACACACAAACAATGTAGCTTATTGCCTAAATGATGAATATACATCGGTTTACCAGATCAGACTTGGAGGTTTTAAGGATAAAGATTTTGCTATAGCAAATATTGGGTACTAATATTTAAGATGTGCAGTACTGTACACATGACATAATCTTAAAGGTTGCTGTAGTATATTTTAATGTTCAGAAAGGCTCACTCTTATTTTTCTTTTCTTCTATATTTTGTAATCAATTGAGAAAGCAAGGAAAGATATAATTGTTTTGAAATAGGAGGGGTAGCCACAAGAAAAAATTGCCAAGTTTTGCATAAAATGTCAGATGAGGCCATTTAGTTGTTGCTGTGAGTAACAGTGGGTGCTATCAACTTTGTTGTTCAGGAAGTAGTTTGGTTCTCCTCAGAGCTGCTTAGAGCATCCAGTAGTGGGTGGTGCTTCAGTCTCTGCATTCATAGGCTGAGCTTGATTTTGAGGAACGCTCCTCCTCCTCCACATGTCTCCTCTGCAGCGTTCCCCAGTTTTTGCTCAGCCTCGTGCAAGACAGGCAATGCATAGACCAGCTCCTTGGCCAATTCAGGATTTGTTGTCTTCAATCGCAATTTCGTCTGAATTTCAGGTTGTATTTGTTTCTCTTTCTATTAGCCCTGCGCAAGTGGTCAGTTCGTTTGTTATCCACCCAAGGGAAGCGCTTTTTTGGTGCCCCCACGGGTGGCAAGAGGGAAAACTAGTAGTGCCTTCGCACTACCTCCCCTTCCCCAAACTCTACCCTGCCTTCCTTGTTGTGCCGCTTCGCTCCTTTTCATAGTCTGTCGCTTGTTTTAGTTTGGATTGATTCGTTTCAGTTCATTTCTTCCCCTGCAGAACGCCGTTCTAGCGAGGAAGGGCTAATCCCCCCCCTTCCCTGCCTCTCTCCATTTAAGAGCTCAGGCTCATTTTTTTGGAAGAGAAATCCGCCGCTGAGTGGTCTGCGGATCCCTCGCATCATTGCGGCCGCCATTTTGGAAGCCTCTCATGGCTGCTGCCATTTTGTTTGTGCTTTCCTTGCTGTGTGGAATCTCTGCTCGACGTTACAGGACCTGTAGGCCTGTTTCAGGGCGATTTAACCTCACCCCTAGCCATTCGCAATTGAGGTTTGTCTTTAATTTCTGGATTAATAGTTGGCTTTTCCCACAGCTTATTGTCAGCTGCGCAGTAGCAGCAGCAAACCACACCCAGTGTTGCCTGGGAAGGAAGGTTGCTGAAGGCCCTAGCTTTCCTTTGCTTCACTGGGCCTCAGGTGTTCTCCTTTTCGGCTGATTGGATTTGTTTTGTCTTTCTGTTTTGGTTAAATTAAA
>NW_020769346.1:1725493-1750852 GCF_900518735.1 Pseudonaja textilis | reverse complement strand
AAAATAAAAATAAAATACGAATGGGAGAAAGTGAAATAATTATCAGGGCTCCCGGTCTTGCTATAGATTGGCCCCTGGGAGTGCCAACCGCCTTCAATCCGACTCATCTTATTTCTGCAGTACTCATATTCTCTCAGACATGGCAGAGGGTAACTCCTCCAGAGGACATTCCCTGAAGGCTAAATCTAAGACCCATCACTTGCGCAGACAGGCTAAGGAGACCTCCAAAGCCTCCCAGAGGGATGCCTTGAGGCGCCATAGGGCCCTGGAGAAGGAGATTACCAGGCGCTCTAAACAGGCCCCTGCTTCAGTACACTCACCCTCCACTCCCTCTACATCTGCTCCCCCCCAGATTTTCCCTCACTATCCAGGTGCAGCTCGCCCTCTCAAGGTCATCAGGCTCTGATTCCTGGAACTCCAGCTAGAAGGGCTCCTGAAGCCACCTTCACGCCTACTGCTGCTGGCCTATGCCAGGAGGAATCACTCATAGACGAAGTTCCAAAGAAATTACGATCCTGGATGGAGTTGGCTATCCTCCAAGGCATTGCGGCTGGACTCCAGCAAATAGCCAGGCCTTGGCACTACATGGCAGCCTCGGAGCACGAGTCTCAATCCGTAAGATCCATTCCCAGATCGGAGCTGCTCCATGGACAGGTACTCTTGCAGGAGGAGGTTCCCCCTGCAGTAAGGGAGGATGAGGAGGAAGAAGGGGACCTAGATCTAATCAGGGAAGAGGAGGAGTTTGACTTGGGGTCTATGCAGTACAGCGAACCCCTTTCAGAGGTGGACCCATTGGGAGGGGAGATGTCCGAGGACGAGGGTCTCACTCCCGATCAACCCACCTCTGTGGGGCTATTCAGACCACAATTATTCAAGTCCCTTCTATTCAAGGCCAAGAATATTTCAGGCCTAATTACGCAGTCACCCTCTGATCCCACTCCTCTTACCATGGAGGGCCCAGAGGACTCCATCTTTAAACAACCCGTGGTGGAGGCCGAAGTCATCCCAACTCCTCCCATTTTTTCTGATCTGGTGGTTAAACAGTTGGCCTCTGCAGCGGCGCCCCCTGCCCCGTCGGGCCATGATAAAAAATTCTTCAATTTGGACCCAGAATTTTCTCAATTATTGGGTACCCCGGAGGTTGATGAGCCCATAGTGGGTCTCGCCTCTTCCTCCACCCTGAGTGACGCTCTGGAGGCCCTGAAGCCGGAGGAGAAGCGGGCTGAGCTGGCCTTGCGCCAGGCACACCAGTCGGATGCCTGGGCAATCAGATCGGGCACGGCTGCCTCTTTCTTCACTAGTTCATCCATTCGCTGGCTCTGCCAGCTCAAACAACACATTCCACCGTCCAATGTCAGAGCGCATCAGGACATTGCCAAGATCATGGCCGCAGCTGAGTTATCGGCCGATGCCACCTATCACACTGTTAAATTCTCCACCAGAGCAATCACATCACACGTCGCAGCCTGCCGTCTGCTCTGGCTGAAGCATTGGCAGGCAGATCTTAAGAATAAGGTCAAATTGGCTTCTGCTCCCATTATGGGAAACAAATTATTTGGACCGTCTTTGGACCTCCTATTGGTGGAGGGTCGCAATAAGAAGAAATTTCTCCCCTCCCTCGCCCAGAGGTCAGAATCCAGAACCTCGCAGCCCTTTTGGAGAGGTCCCTTTCAGCCCTTTTACCAGGCCCCCTTCTCCCCTAGGTATCAAAGGCCCCCACCCTTCGGGTTGGGTCAACCCCAAAACCGTGTCGACTCAGCTGACAGAAACAGAAGGGGCAGTAACTACAAAAGGCCCCTTCGGGGAACAGGTAGCCAGCCCTTCCAGTGCTCCAGATAAGCCACACAACTCCACCCCCATTGGTGGCCGTCTTAAAGCCTTCTCCAACCAGTGGGACTCCTCTACTTCCGACACCTGGGTCAGGGACACCATCAGGTTCGGCCTTGCCCTTGAGTTCCAGTCCACCCCCCCGCCCCCCGATTTCTTCATGCCATGTCCTCTTTCCAGGGACTGGACTAAGCGTAACCTCATGGATTCCGCTATCCAACATCTAATTGACATAAAAGCCATCCAACCGGTCCCTCAGGCACAACGGGGGTGGGGTTTTTACTCCCATTTGTTCGTAGTCCCAAAACATTCAGGGGGATGGAGAGCGATACTGGACTTAAAGCGACTCAACCGCTATCTGGTATATCACAAGTTCAAGATGCACACATTGCAAGCCATCCTATTGGGAACTAGACAAGGGGACTGGCTGACCTCCATAGACCTGACAGGCATACCTACACATCGCCATTCGGCCTTCCAATCACAAATTTATTCATTTTTGCTATAATAATCATCACTTCCAATACGTGGCACTTCCATTTGGTCTAGCCTCCACCCCTAGAACCTTTATCAAGGTTCTAACTGCGCTAGCGGCCCACCTCAGGACCCTCCCTGTGCGCCTTCACTGTTACCTAGATGACATCCTCATTATATCCCATTCTAAATATCAAGCAGTGAGGGACACTCAGGTTACCCTAGCCGCTCTCCAGGAGCATGGGTTTCTTATCAACTGGAAGAAGAGCCAATTGTTCCCTTCCACCAGAATAACCCATCTGGGGATGGTGATTGACACCCTGAAAGGGAAGGTGTTTCTATCTTCGGATAGACTCCTCAGTATCCAGAAATCCGTTAGAACCATCAGGCGTCTGAGGAGGGCTTCCCTACTGGAATTATCACAATTACTGGGAAAAATTATTTCATGTATTGACATTATTCCCTGGGCCCATTTACACACCAGATCCCTCCAGTGGTTCCTGCTTCCATACCAGAGATCCGGCAGAAGCAACTCAAAACTCAAGGTCAGGGTACCGCCAAGGGTCCTCACGTCCCTCCTTTGGTGGAGCAAATCGTCCATCAACAAGGGCTGCCTCTTCAAGGAGCCCCAAAGACTTACAGTCACCACAGACGCCAGTCTATTCAGATGGGGCGCTCATGTTCAGTCCCTCACATCACAGGGCAGATGGTCAGCGACAGAGCGAGCATGCAACATAAACTGGCTGGAACTTCACACCGTGCACCTGGCCCTTCGCAGCTTCCTCCCTCAGGTACACGGCCACCACATCCTCATCCTCACAGACAGTGTGATGGCCAAAGCCCACATAAACAAGCAGGGGGGCACACAATCATTACGATTGATGAGGGAGGCCGAGTGCCTTTGCCGCTTTGCTGTCCAACCTCCTTTCCATCAGGGCAGAACACATCTCAGGGTTATCAAACATCCAAGCAGACTGGTTGAGCAGGGCTACCATAGACCAGTTGGAGTGGCGCCTCCATCCATCCCTGTTCAAAGAGGCGGCATCCATTTTCGGGCAACCAGTAGTGGACCTGTTTGCCTCCCCCCTCGATGCCCAGCTCCCGAGATTCTTTTCAAGGTTCCCATCCCAAGGAGCAGAGAATCACAACGCGTTACATTGCCCTTGGTCCACGGGGCTGCTGTACGCATTCCCCCTCTAACGCTGGTGCCCAGGGTCATCCAGAAGTTGCTTCACGAGAAAGCAGAACTTCTTCTCGTAACACCTTACTGGCCCAGATGTCCTTGTTTGCGGACGTCCGCAGTCTCTCAGTGGCTCCGCCCTGGAGGATCCATCAGACAGGATCTCTCTGTCTCAGGGACCCCTTCTCTATCCGGACCCCCAATGGCTCCAATTAACCATCTGGAGGTTGAGCGGGACCACCTGAAGAGGGAAAACCTATCTAGCAGGGTCATTGACACTATACTAGCAGCCAGACGGCCCTCAACTATATGAATCTACAACGCCACATGGTCCATCTTTTGTAAATGGTGTGACAAGCTCCAAATTAACCCTGCTTCCCCTTCCGTTGCCCAAATTTTAGACTTCCTGCAGGAGGAACTCAGTAAGGGGCTGTCTCCTAATACAGTGGTCCCCAACCTTTTTTGTACCAGGGACCAGTTTCACACAGAAACACTTTTTCAAGGACTGGGGGGGGATGACGACGACACAACACTTTTTCAAGGGGGGGGGGAGGAGTCCGAGTTTGGTGGTTTGCTTGCAGACATTTCATTACCTGACTAGATAACATCTGATGTTGTTACCTAGTCAGGTAATAAAATGTCTGCCAGCAAACCACCAAGTTCAGGGAGCGATAATGGCTCCCCATTGCAGCCCTGAGCAACAGATATTCTCTTCTATTGGGACATTTAAAACGGAGGGTTTCAGCTGCAGATTCAGGAACTGCGCCGGGCTGAGGAGCGCCTTCAAAACTGAGCGCTGGGCGGCGGCGGCCCGCGGCTGTCTCCGCGGCTCAGGACAAGTCCCTGCAGGATGGCTGAGAAGCCTCGCCTCTCAGCCCTGCCTCCCTCAGCCTCATCCCTCAGGTGTATCCCTCCCTCCCTCAGCCTTATCCCTCAGGTGTCTGCCTCGTTCCTCTCTCAGTCACTCTCTCGCTCCTCCACCAGCCCAGGAAGAAACTGCTTCAAAGAAGCTGGCAGGGTGGCTTTTCCTGTCGGCGTAGCTCCTCCGAAGCGCCCGTTCACCCCCACCCCGCCACCCGCGGTTCAATCCAGTGCTCCGTTCTGCCTGCCTGCCTGCCTTCGTTTCTGGTTGTTTTGGAGTAGCTTTGGCTGAGAATAATAACTATTCGCCTCTTTTACTCAGCCGAAGCTGCTCCAAAACAGCCAGAAACGAAGGCAGGCAGGCAGGCAGAACGGAGCACTGGATTGAACCGCGGGCGGCGGGGTGGGGGTGAACGGGCGCTTTGGAGGAGCTGCGCTGACAGGAAAAGCCACCCTGCTGGCTTCTTTGAAGCAGTTTCTTCCTGGGCTGGTGGAGGAGCGAGAGAGTGACTGAGAGAGGAACGAGGCGGGAGGAAACCGAAGCCGCTGGACAGGCCGAGAGCAGGACAGGCTTTGGTTGCTTCCTCCCTCCCCTTCTTTCATTTGTGTCCTTGATCCCTGATCCCAGCAGCATTCACCGAAGGCAAAGAAAGCCGCCATTTTTTTTATTATTTTCTTTGCGGTCCAGTACAAAATGTTCCACGGACTGGTACCGGTCCGCGGCCCGGTGGTTGGGGACCCCTGTCCTAATACATTAAAACGACAGGTAGCAGCCTTATCAATGGTCATCTCCTGTGAGGGAGTTGACTCCCTTTCTCATCACCGCCGTATTCGGGTGTTTCTTAGAGGAGCCACCAATTTACACCCTCCAACTCTACACGGGTATCCAACCTGGGACCTTAACAGAGTCCTTATCTCACTCACAAAACCCCCTTTCCAGCCCTTAAGGGAGTCATCTCTCCAGTTTCTAACATACAAGGTAGTCTTTCTTGTAACCATTACATCAGCCCGTAGAATTTTGGAAATTGCAGCCCTATCCATTAGAAGAGACCTCTGTGTATTTCACTCTGATCGAGTGGTTCTCCGGCCTGATCCTACCATTTTGCCCAAAGTCAATTCGGTTTTCCACAGAGCACAGGAATTTATCCTTCCAAATTTTTGTCCCAAGCCATCACAGGAAAGGGAAAGACAATGGCACACACTGGATGTGAGACGCGCTCTGCGAATTTACATCAAACGCACAGAGTCTTTCTGAAAATCAGAGGCCTTGTTTCTTTCCTTTCAACCCAAGATGCAAGGGCACAAGGTATCACCGTCCACCATAGGCCATTGGATAAGGGCGGCAATTGCTAGATCATACCAGTCACAGGCCTTGCAGGTACCCAGTGGTATCACTGCTCATTCCACCAGGAGTGCAGCGACTTCGGCAGCTTGGGCCACTCAGGCACCAATAACCGAAATCTGCCGGGCGGCGACGTGGGCATCCCTGTCACCCTTTATCAGGCACTATAAGATTGATGTGTTTGCCTCAGCTGAGGCTTCCTTTGGTAGAAGGGTTCTACAGAAGGTTTTTAGAGATCCCGAGGTGGTTCCAGACCAGACGGAGCCCCTCCCGTAGGACAGGCCCAGCGTTGGTATGTCCCACTACTGGATGCTCTGAGCAGCTCAGAGGAGAAGGGACGTTGGTACTTACCTGATACGCCCATTCTCTTTGAGCTGCGAAGACCATCCAGCCCCACCCAAATTTCACCGTCTGGTGGGGTCTTGTTTTGGCCAATGAACCATTAGTTAGTTAGGATGAGAGCATGAATTTTTCCTCTCGTCTTCGCAAAACTGGGGAACGCTGCGGAGGAGACACGTGGAGGAGGAGGAGCGTTCCTCAAAATCAAGCTCAGCCTATGAATGCAGAGACTGAAGCACCACCCACTACTGGATGCTCTTCGCAGCTCAAATAGAATGGGCATATCAGGTAAGTACCAACACCCCTTTACTGTGATGATACTAAACTTTTTAAAGAGGAGATGGATGTTCAGATGTACTTGCATCTAAAGAGCAGGTAAATTTATCAAGGGAGCAGACAAGCATAGAATAAAATACAGTCGTTTAAAATCATAAATACATTTGACCACAGTCTTGTAGTCAGTGCCATAATTACTATCTCCTGTAGCTGCTCATTTCTGATTCCTTTTAAAATTGGTGCACAAAGGTCCATAGCTGTTTGTGCACCATTTGGACTAGCACAGTGAAGGCTTTTCCCCCTCTTTCTCTGCTTCATCTTTCTCAGAGGATAATTTTTGCATATTTTTCTACACATATCTTTTTATACCTTTTCTACACTTTATAATTTGTTAGCAATTGAATCTGGGATTTTCTGCATGGAGAGTATGTGCTACAACAGGATGATCAAAAAGAAACAATGAAGGAACAGATGAGCAGAAAATAAAGGGACTTATGCAGATGCCTCCTAATATGTCACACTCACATATTAAAAGAGGTCTCCTTACACATTAATTATTTCTTCCCAGGTTTTTGCAAATGAACGAACAATCTTTTCAATATAATTTACTTAGGCTTTTTCTATGATTAAAAACTTGGCTCTGGATGTAGGGATTTTTATGCTTGTGGAATATGAAAATACTGTAAGAATACAGGCAGGTACTGTAAGTGGTCTTAAGTGTTGCACATTTGTTTTGTAATATTTTTCATAAGATATAACAATACATACTGAAGTAGACTATTAATGTATATGTGAAGGAGACTTTTTGTGATCTACAAGTTAGTATCAAAAGGATAACAGACTCAGAAGATAAATTGTCATCTTGTGTTTTCCTAAAACCTAATTTTTTAGTTTGTATGTCTGCCTGGATCTCAGAAGTATGCAGATTAGATAGAGTTGTTCCAATCCTAGAGCAAGTGATTTTGGAATATTCTAGAAGTAACCTGTATTCAAATTGTCCTGTTGAAGTCAAAACATTCTATTAAAGAAATTTAGTACAGTCTTAAAGTTTTTATGTGTTATGCATATATGTGTTTGTATTATTATATATATATTCTCATGGACGTAGAAAGTGGGACTTGGGAAATAAGGATATTCTTCTCCCTGATACGCTTGATACAAACACTCAACCTTTTGAAGAAGGTTGAGAAGAACTGAATGAATTTTCAGGGTATATTGGGGAAAAATCAGAACTTTGGGACCACATCTAAACAAATTTTATTAAAATGCCTAAGTTTTCATGCATCAGATATATAGAATGGCTAGGCTGTTGTAGGATTTAGGGTTGAGATGGGAATTTAAATTATGGTCATTCATATTCAGTCTCTATAATTTCACACACACTGTTATAAAAGCTAGCTGTATATATATTATAACACAGCCAATGCCCCAGGAGATTACAGCACAAGACCCAGGATGTCACAACAATAGAACTCAGAAGGTCGGGAAGAAGGTGGAGCCTCCTTGCTGACAGACCGTAGATCGCATCTCTCTGTGGCTATGGTCCGTGCTCTTTTGTTGGAGAGCCCCAATCATTACGATTAGGGGCTGAAGCTGCCTTGGAGGGGCGGTGGAGTAAGGGGAAGCCGCAAGCCATGTTGAGGGGAGCCGCATCTCCCCTCCTGGGCTTGGTCTTTTTCCCCCCGAAGACGACTGCAGTGGTGGTTTAAAATGGCCACCCTGAAGAGGAGGACTCAGCTGGATTAAGATTTGTGCAGGAGGGAAGAAAGAGGTAGATAACATCTAAACCGGGACAATTGGGCATTGCAACTAAACAAAAGTTACCCCGGGATTAAAATAACATGGAATTTTTAAGAAAAGAAAAGTGAGTGGCGAAATTACAATTATAGAGAGGCAACTCCGGTCATGCTTTGCTCGCACAAGCACGAAGCCGAAAGCACCAGCCTGAAGATGGCGAGTGGGACTTTGTCAAAATGTCACCAAGATACTCTCAATCTTACATGGAAAATACCCATGTATATATTCTCTGAGAGGGATGAAACGCATGAGGAGACATCTAGAGCACCACTGGCGGAAGGCGGGATGAAATCAATCGAACACGCTGCTACTAAGGCCTACTTTGTGGCAATTTGTGAGTCAAAGTATAAATACTTTTTCACACTAATTGCATCTGCAGATAATCATCCAGCAATCTTCTTTAAGTGAGCCGTCTCCTCTTAGGGAAGGAGGAGATTGAGGTCCACCTAAAGGGGCGCGCTGAGGAATTTACGGATTTTCTGGAAGACAAAATAGCTCAACTTCATTCCCAGTTAGATCCTGGCGTGGTTGCTGAACCAGTGGAAGCTCCTGAGGCAGGTTCTTGCCCTGTTATCTGGGAATGGTTTGACCCTGTTGCTCCTGAGGAAGCGGACAGGATCCAAGGGAATATGTGTGCGAGCACTTGTATTTTAGACCCATGTCCCTCCTGGCTTGTGAAAGCTTCCCAGGAGGTGACTCTTGCAGTGATTAATGCTTCTCTACAGGAGAAGATGGTGCCCCAGCTCTTTAAGGAGTCTGTGGTCTGCTCTTTTCTTAAGAAGCCATCACTGGACTCCACTCGGTTGGATAATTTCTGACCTGTCTCCAATCTTCCCTTTTTGGGGAAGGTTGTTGAGAAGGTGGTCATGCAGCAGCTCCAGAGGTTTCTGGATGAAATGGATTATCTCGACCCTACCAGTCAAGATTCAGGCCTGAATTTGGGACAGAAACAGCATTGGTTGCACTTTTGGATGATCTCTGGTGGGAGCAGGATGGGGATAGTGGATCCATCCTTGCTCCACTTGACCTCTCAGCGGCTTTTGATACCATTGACCATGGGATTCTCCTGGGATGGCTTCAGGGGATGGAGTGGGAGACCTTGTGCTGTCTTGGTTCATTTCCTCCTCTGCGGCTGCTCTCAATCAGTGTTGATAGGAGGGGAGAGATCCAACCCTCACTCACTGCTTTACAGGGTTCCGCAAGGCTCGGTACTCTCTCTGCTCCTGTTCAACATTTAAATGAAACTGCTGGGTGAGATCATCCATTACCATGGACTGAGGTATCACCAATATGCTGATGATACTCAGTTGTATGTCTCGGCCTGTGGTGAGTTAAGTGTTGCTGTGTCCTCCCTCTTGCAATGCCTGGAGGCTGTTAGGGGCTGGATGGGGAGCAACAGGTTGAAACTAAACCCATGCAAGACCAAGTGGCTCTGGGTCTGGGGTTCATTGGTTCAGGGAGAATTATCACCTTTGGTCTTGGATGGGGTGGCACTACCCCAAACAGACCCTGTGCATAATCTGAGGTTTCTCCTAGATTCACAACTCCTGCTCGAAGAGCAGGTGGCAGTCGTGGCCAGGAGGGCCTTTGCACAACTGTGGGTTGTGCACCAGTTACGCCGTTTCCTGGATCAGCGGTCCACTCATGCGCTCATGTCCACTCATACAGTCACTCATGCGCTGGTCACTTCCCATCTTGATTAATGCAATCAATAATCAAGACAGGATGCCCTTGAAGAGCATCCAGAAGTTCCAGTTGGTGCAAAATGCAGACCATGGTGTGCACATGTATCACCTCTCCTGCAGGAGCTGCATTAGCTGGCCAATTTGCTTCCAGGTGCAATTCAAGTGCTAGTTGTCACCTTTAAAGCCCTTCATAGCTTGGGTTCAGGTTATCTGAGGAAACTTCTCTTGCCAGTGACATCTAGTGGACCCATTAGCGTGAGGAGGCAGGGAATGCTGCGGGTCCCACCCCTGAGGGAGATATACCTGGTAGGGCCTAGAAGAAGGGCCTTCTCTGTGGTGGCTCCATCTCTCTGGAACATCATTCCCCCAGAGATTAGAATGGCCCCCTCATGAATACTATTCTGAAAGGCACTGAAGACCTGGTTTTGCCAGTGGGCCTGGGGAACCCAGAGAGGGCTGGAACCCATTAAATGGCTAGTGGGACCCGCTGTCGTCAGGGTGGGAGGATGAAAGTTGGTTTTTGTTTTTGTTTTGTTTTCCCAAATTTTGTTCTATAGTACTTTACTAATTTATTTGATTCTTTTTGTTAATTCTTATTGTTTTTATTTTTATTTTTTGTTTTAAATATGATATTACATTAAGTAAGCCGCCTTGAGTCACCATGGGTGAATAGGCAGCAATATAAATCATATATTCAACCCGGGACCATGCTATTTTCAAAAAAGATGTTTTACTTGTATTTTGTATGTGTGAAAACCCAAATAAAACTTTATTTTTTTAAAAAAAGAATATTGCTCAGGTGTTCTATGAGAAA
This sequence comes from Pseudonaja textilis, assembly GCF_900518735.1. The sequence continues at coordinate 1,740,257 of NW_020769346.1, read as the reverse complement.
CTATATAATGAAAATGATGGGCACATAGAAGATAACATATTGGCATGTTTAAAGAAAGCGGGCCTACCAAAAATCATGGAGGAGACAAAAATTCTGTTGAATGATGAAATCAGAATGTCAGAAGTTATGAAGGCAATTAATAAACAAAAAACCAGCAAGGCGCCTGGCCCAGACAGCCTACCAATAGAGTTGTAGAAAGACCAACAAAACATTCTGGGTCAATCATTATTGGAAGTTTACAGTGCAGTTCTAGAAGAGGCAAAAAACCTATGATCATGGGAAGCTAATATCATAATGATACATAAGTGATAGTGATACATAAAGAAAATTCAGACCAGAGACTGATTAAAAATTATTGACTGATACCTCTCTTGAATGCAGACTATAAAATCTTTGCAATGACAATAGCTGAGAGATTAAAAAGATTTTAAAATGAATTCATTCATAGAGATCAAAACGGCTTCTTGCCTAAAAGACAAATAAAACATAATATAAGAACAATTTTGGATATCCTAGAATTTTATGAAGTATGCAATGGACAACAAGTAGCATTACTCTTTTTAGATGCCTAAAAAGCTTTTGATAATGTTAAAGGGTTGTTTCTACTACAGCAACTTAGATACATGGACACTGGTGAATTTTTTTAAAACATAATCATGGCGATATATTCTAAACAAGAAGCCAAAATAATAATATACAGAGAAGCATTGCAAATTTTTAATGTACAGAAAAGAACAAGACAAGGATGTCCACTATCACCGTTGCTATTTATATTCACATTGAAAGTATTAACAAGGATAATTTGGCAAGAACCACAGATAAAAGGCCTAGAAGTTAAAAAACAAACCTTCAAATTACAAGCATTTGCTGATGACCTGGTGTTCATTATGGAAGACCCAGAACAAATGGGGCCGACACGTTTAGAGATACTTGAGGATTATGGCGATGCTGCTGGATTAAAAATCAATAAAGATAAAACTAAAATGATAGTCAAGAATATGACTAATAAATAGAAAGAAACTTTGGCTAAAAAGATGGACATCCAGATAGTTAAAAAAATAAAATACCTCCGAATCAACATCTTGGCACGATGCACTACCATTTAAAGAAGATAATTATGATAAACTGCTGAAACAAATAAAAGAAGATCTGGAAAGATTTGAGACTCTCTTTATTAGGAAGAGTATCAGCAGTTAGGATGACCATTCTACCCAAACTGCTCTTCTTGTTCCAAAACATATCCACAAAGTAGACAAAAATTTCTTCAGAGATTTGAATAAATTGATGATAAAATTTGTATGGCAAGGGAAGAGGTCCAGGATCAAACTAAAGTTATTACAAGATGCAACAGAAAGAGGAGAATTTGGACTTCCAGAATGGGAACTATACTACCAGTGTATAGTATATATCCAGTCACTTGGATTAAGTACTGTATAAACTTAAAAGACAGAAAACTACTGCACTTAGAAGGCCATGTCCTACAGCAAGGCTGGCACACGTTTCTGTGTTATGGTAGATATACCACTCACCAATACTTCCTAAGGCATAAATTAGACAACCCTTATTTTTGATATGGAACAAAATCAAGCTTCAAAATTTTATGGAAACGCCAGCCTGGATATCTACACTAGAAGCAATAGTCTACCCAAATTTGTATAACCAGGCAAAAACTATTACAAAGATATAATAAATGATGAGGGGCAACTGAAGTCCAGACAGGATCTAAAACAACAAGGGGTAGTTCTGGAATGGTGGGTTTATCTCCAAATTCAGTCAAGGTATGAAAAAGTTAAAAAAGATTTAGGAATCAAGATGCACAATTCGGTATTAAATAAAATCCTATTAGGACCAGAAGATATTTACTGGACTATAAAATCATGAAAAACAGGTTAAAAAAACAATGGTGACTTTGGACACAACATAAACTTGGACCAATGGCAGTCAATTTGGGAGGTGAATAAAAAAATAATACTAGCCACATCATACAAGGAAAACTTGTATAAGATGTTCTACCGGTGGCATCTCCCACCAGCAAGATTGGCCAAAATGTACAAAAACCAGTCACCTAATTGTTAGAAATGTTTACAAGAATGGGGAACATATTACCATGCCTTGTGGTCCTGCAAAAATGCTCAGGAGTTCTGGTATAAGTTTTGGATGTGGCTAGAGAAAATGCGGGGTTTAAAAATAAATTATAAACCAGATACCTTTTTATTGGGAATCAAGTCAGAAAAGTACAGTAATAATCAATGTTATTATGGTGGCAAGAATGGCACTTGCCCAGAAATGGAAGGCTACAGAAATCCCTAGTGAGGACGAGGTGATAGATAATATCTTGACATGCGCTGAAATGGATAGGCTGACTTTGGAACTGAAAGATAAGGATGAGTCAGAATACTATATAATATGGAATAAATTCTATTATTGGAAGGAACTGAAAGGGAGATCACAAAATGAAAAAGGAATGAAGAATCTGTAAGAAGGATAAGAGACACTAATGTAACTGAAAGGAATTAAAATGTATAAAGACCTAACGTGTATAAATGTATATAAGATATAGAGCATACAATATAAGATGTAATGACAAAAATTTATGTCAAAGAAGTTCACCATGTTCAATGTTTTTAAATAACACATTTAATAAAACCTTGGGGAAAAATATATCATCAGTTTCAAATATCTTAATGTCCACAAGAGATCAAAGTCCAGCCCATGTTGAATTCTTTTGACTCTTATTTACCAGCAATTTGCTTTCATCGTTAATAGTTCAGATTCTTAAGCTTGCAATAAACCTTTGCATTCATTTGAACTGACTGGATTTCCTGATTCCTCGAGTGCCATTAATCTAAAGTAATCTTCACCAAAATTTTCACAAACTGATGCCATGACTTTAGATCTCAGAACTGCAACAGCAGATGAGCTAGATGTACTCTCTAGCAGCAGACAGCATAGAAGACTAATGAGGAGGAATTTTTCAGCAGGTCTTCAACAACTAATATAGTAAGTACAGATCCTGACTCAATGAAGAGTTGTACCATCACTGCAACCACCTGTTCCACCTGCCCAATCACAACTTCTCATCCTCAACACTCCCAGCTGCATTCTGCAGAGATTCATCAGTGAGTCAGATAAGATGAGAACATTCCTAGTCCAGTGTGAAGTTTTTATTTTACTCAATCAAGGGAGCTTCTGACAGACACATCTAGAGTCTCCTTCACCCTCAGACTTTTAATCAATTCCACTGTCAGGTGAGTGCTTCCATTCATTGAAAGCATGATCCTTTCTTGGATAATTTCCCAAACTTCCTTACCAGATTCAGAGAGCATTTTGAAAACCCTGTTCAGATGGAAACTGATGAACAACACATCTGCTAGCTGTGCCAGAGCAACAATTCTGTGTGAAGATATATTGAAGACTTCAAGGTCCTTGCAGCAGATCTCAATTGGAATGAGCCAGCCTTGAGAATACAATTTAAGAGTGAGCTCAATAAGACTATAATTACACAATTGATACAGCAAGCTGCTATTACAGCTGAGTCTTGACTTGCAGAACTTAAAGCACTTTGCAGCAGCAGCAGCCAACTACTTCCAAAGCTGCCTCATTCCATCATTATTCCAAACTCTTCTGCCACTTTGGACACTGAAAAACTGATGTAAATTGGAGTGGCCAGGCAGATTCTGGTAGTAGAAGAATGGCAATGGTGCAAAGAACTCGCCCTTTGTTTCTATTGCAAAGAACATGGGCACATGGTCAAGAATTGCCCTACTAAACTTTCCAAAAGAGGCAACTGACAGCCCACTAAATTTTCCATTACTCACTGCCTGGACTACAAGCCCCAAGGTCATGGAAATGAGAAATGCTCTGCAAGAGTTCGCGGAAGGGGGCATCCAAGCACTGAACGGGTCTCAAATACTTTCATGTTCAAGTACATTAATAAAATTTTATTTTATACTGATACTTTCCAGTAGTCAGGAAGCTATTATTCCTGTTTTGATAGACTCTGGAGCAACTGACAATTTCATAAGCCTAGCCACAATCCAGAAACTCACGATCCCTACTGTTTCTCTGATGTCTCCATTGCCAGTGATAACTATTGATGGTTGAATTTTAAAACCAGGCGCTATCACTCATGCCATAGTGCCCTTGCAGTTGATAATAAATTAACATCCTGAAACATAATCCTTTATGTGGCTGACCATATCAATATTCCACTGGTCCTGTGAACACCATGCTTCCACCATTAAGTTGAAGAATAAGTCTTTTGTCTTTCTCACTCTGATTGCCCCCCCAAATCCCCCCAGCCCCCCCCAAAGCTAACAGAAAGATTCACAATCTGCCAAATAAATAGACTTTGCTGATGTTTTTGGAGAAGAAGCCTCAGTCCTCTCCCACCGCACAGAGACTGCAATTGTGTCATAAATCTGGTCCTTGGGGGCAAGATTCCCATCAAGAGACAGTACAAACTGTCTATTGAAGAATTAGAGACTCTGAAACAATATTTGGAGTTTAATTTGCAAAAGGGATTTATATGACCCTCCTAGTCTCCTGCCTTGGCTCCTAACTTCTTTATACCCAAGAAGCAAGACCCTAGTGGTCTAATAATAGTAGGTAGTCTCACACTAAAAATGTTCCATAATTACAAAGCTTTGAACTCCATTACAATAGGAACCCGTTATCCACCACTGTTAACACCAGTCCTCTTAGATAGATTGCAAAAAGCACACATTTCTTTGAAATGCTTACAACCTCATTAGGATCAAGGAAGGCCATGAAAACGTAGCAGACTTTGACACCAGATATGGCAAATTTGAATACACAATGACCTGCTACAGACTAGTTAACTCTGGGGCTGCGTTTTCCAAATGTATGAATCAAGTATTCTCAGACCTCATAGATAAAATTGTGGTACTCTTGTCTAGACCACATTTTGGTTATTCTAAGAATGATGCTCAATACAGAGACCATACTTACATAGTTCTCCATAGACTAAGAGATAACTATCACTTTGCCAAGTCAGGTAATGATCTCTTTGCACCTTTGACTGCAGCAACTAGATGTGGAGTTACTGTACTTCCACAAAAGGCATCCAGATGGACCCCAAAAGGTCCAAGCTGTCCTAGGCTTTCAAGCCTAGTATTCCAGAGTCCTTGAAAATTTTGATGAAAAGGAGTAGCTCAGATTAATGTTAAGCACCAGGAATAGTTGGGTTATAACAGAAGCAGCAGGGAAAAGTAGCATCAGATGGCTCCACAGAATCTGTAATGCTGCATGGACACAGCTAGCAGAACCCACTAATTTGCAACATGCAATAATAATTCCACTGTGGAAAAACAAAGGGAGTAAATGAGATTGCATACAATATTGAGACATCTCACTCTTGGGCCATATACAGAAAATATATGCCAAGATAATATAAATGAGATTAAGACCAGTTATAGAACTATAACTAGCAAAAGAATAGATGGGTTTTAAAGAAATAGAAGCTGTACAGATGCATTTTTACATTTAAACAACTAATGGAAAAGAATGAGTACAGTGAGAATCTTGCAGTTTTTTTTGATCAAGAGAAAACATTTGACAGAGTAGACAATAAAATGCTATGGCAAACAATGGCCCAATATGGTGTAAATACACATCTTATTGGACTGTGTAAAAACTTATACAATGATTGCAGAAGTTAGAAGGAACATTGGAACCCTTTGCAATAACATCTGGAGTAAAACAGGGATGTGTATTATCACAACTATTATTTTTATCTACATTGACATTATAAACAAAGTAGGTAAGTCCAGGAATGGAACTAATTGAACTACTCTTTGGAGACAATCAGGCAATGATAGCATGTACAATTAAGGAATCTTCTGTCCATGAATTAAGAATGCAAGATAAATAATATAAGCATCAACAAACAGAAAACAGAAGTAATGGCAATCAATAAGAAAAAATATGCCTTAAGTATAATAATAGAGGGGACAATCATAAAAATGTATCAAGAGTTCAACATTCAATAAAGATGGTAAAATGGACAAAAAGATTAACATCCAATGCACTAAGGCAAACCAAGTACTGGGACATCTAGCGCGCCACTTAGTACACAACCAGTACTAAATTACCCATTTCCATGTGCAGTTGATTTTTTTTGCCATGGTTTTTTTATTAGACTTTCCCCATCTATGTTACTGAAATTTCCTTATAACTTTTCTCATTAAATATCTTCAACAGTTTTCACATAGTAGTAGGAGAAATGTGGGTTTTATCTCTCCATCCATCATGTTTTCATCAATTAATTTCAGGTGGTTTAGATATTTGGTTGGTTAGATATTTGGAGAAACTTTATGATAATTTTTCACAATTGTTGACTTTATGAAAACTTAAAAACACTACGATTAGCATTACTTTAAAAACCTTGAATTAATTACAATTCTTTACATATATTCCAAATTGTGTTTTAATTTGTTTTTAAATTGTAATAATAAAATTTGATTTAGTCTTAGCCTTTTCCAGAATACTCAATGCCTTTGGAGTAAGGCCCAACTAATGTATATTACATGTGACTTAACAATATTGCCTTTCTAGATAAATTGTATTCTTAAAAAATTTCAAAGATTTTAAAAATGCCACTACTTCCATTAAAGCTGACTTTTTAAAACACTACCAGCCCTTTAAAAATGAGAATTATTATAAAAGGTCAATTTCTCATGAGAAGGAGGTTTAAATGTTCTGCCCAGCTAGAACCAGATATATCTAACTACCTTGGGAAAGTGTCCAAATTCCTACAATAATTAGACTAAAGAATTAGCTTAGATTGCAAAGGTAATTAATATCTGTCAAACTGAGCTCACAGTGCTAACTAGTAAATATAGTTCCAATAAATGGTCATGATAACAAATGAGTCCAATGATTTGCTTTAAAATCAGGAAATTAAAACCCCTTTCAATATAAGAAAGAGGTGTTTTTTTCAAAAAGATAAAAACAACACTAATTTATAAATATTTTTAAAATATTAAGAGGGATCATTATAGGCATTTTTCTCAAAACATATATCAGTCTTGCTGTAAAATTTATTTTCACAATGCTAATTTTTCCTACACAAATTTATTTTCTTAATTAACCTCTTAATATTTTATATCAATTAATAACTTCTTAAAATATTCTGAACAACAAAACTGAATATTTGGGGAGGAGTAGGCGTCCCCAGATATTTATAGCTTCTGCATAATAACAAAATCTACAATCTTTTATCATCCTGAAATGAATATTTTATTTATTCTAGGTTATTGTACACCCAGACTATTTACCTTATAAAAACACAACTTCTATAAATTTTAATAAAGATTGTGAATAATACTTTAAAAAAATACATCAACATTTTATATTCAGATGCTAAATATTTTAATTAAAAGTTATATATGCAGCAGTAGGCAATTTTTACATTTTAATTCAAATAATCCCATAACTATTTACACATAGTCCTCATATAATAGCTCTATTTGGAATGGGCAGCTCTATCATCTCTAAGTGACTACCTGGCTTAGTCACATGACTACCTGGCTTAGCAACAGTGATTCTGTTAGAGATCATTCAGGGTCTTCTTTCATGAAAGAACAGTCTGGCTTATTTGCAAAGGAAGGCCTTGTCTGTATTAGTGGAAAGGACTCTAGGTGGTAGTGAAACACAGTGGGGCACATACTTGCCTACCCATACTTGCTAGCATCTACCCATGGCACTATGACCCTGCCCATAGCTCTCAGCTATTGGAAGCTCCATTTTGGCCTGCAATGTGCCAGGAGACGCCTGCAGTGGCTGAATGGAGCTTCTGAAGGGCACATGCAACTGAGAGACTGGAGAGGAGACTGTTTGCTAGATCTCACAAGGTGAGTGACCTGGAATGTTGGGTGGGGGGAAGAATTAGGGGGAACATAAGGTATTTCAGTGGGTGGGGAGGACTTGGGTGGTCTTAAGCAGATGGCCTATTCCATCACTAGACCCTCCTCATGGCCTCCCCCACCTTGAAATATGTTATGTGCACTTAACAAGCCTCACATTTGATTAGCAAATGTGTGGGTAAAAGGGGGTGATCCCGTTCAAGATACGAGATTCACTCCCACGAATTTTCGGGTTATGAATGGAATGGGCAGACTCCATTCCATTTGTAACTTGAGGACTAGCTGTATTCCATATGGACACTGAATGTGAATGGAAAACCTATAAAACAATTCTTGGCTCAGCAATTGTTCAGAATCATCAGTGATTTTTAAAAATACATGTTTTCATATTTTAAAATACTAAATAATATTCATATTTTATAAAAGCCTAACAAATCCAGAGAATAAATAGTTAAAAAGTCCTTCAATCATTTCCATCTTGCTCAGAGAGATTAATGTCAGGGTCCAAAAATATTGGTGCTGAATTATGGGAGATAATTGACAGCTTTAAACCAAGCCTCCCCCTCCCCATCTACATGGCCTGTTAATTATCCTTTTAAAACAATATGATGGAATAAAATTCCAGGTCCACATTACCTATTGATTTAAGAGTATGGTGAAGAGCATAGCTTCTTTCTTCACCTCTAATCAGAATAAATTGAATAAAGCATGATAACAGAATAACAGAGTTGAAAGTATCTTGGAGGTCTTCTAGTCCAGCTTCCTGCTTAAAGGAAACCCTATACCATTTTAGACAAATTATTGTCCAATTTCCTTAAAAATTCCAGTGTTAGAGCACCCATAATTTCTGAAGGCAAGTTGTTCTAATTTTCAGGACATTTCTTCTTTGTTCTAAGTTGGCTCTCTTCTTAATTAGTTTCCATCCATTGCTTCTTGTCCTGCCTTCATGTGCTTTGGATTTTTGGATTTATTTCAGTTCTTCTTGATCATTGCTAGCTTGGGCTGTATTTTATGTGATATTGCATGGGATTGTGGCTCAAGGTTGTACTGTAATCTTAATTACAATGAGTATTTTTAATTCTATGGGACAGTTCTGTGTCTATAAGAGTGTTTTAAGTTGTAAAAATAAATCTTGGGGTAAGGAATTTTTTATCAAAAAAGTAAATATGATCAGAACATTTGGATATTTTTTTGCCTCTGAAGATATTGTCTTTTCTTTAATTGTTAAGAAAATAATGTTAAAATATCAAAAATATTATTAGAAGAACATACCCTGGGAAATACAGCTTATCTTTTGTGAGTTGAAATGTTACAAATTACTGTTATGATGCTCCTTTGGAAGTTTTATATCTGTACCTCAATTAGGGAAATTTTCTATGTATATCTAGGAACTGTTCATCTGATAATCTCTGCCGTGTCCCTTAGGGCACATACATGTAATTGTTGGCTTCATGGTTTTACGTCTTTTTCTGTAAGCAGGTATAAGGTGAATCATGCAATGATTGGAATGTCCCACAAGTGCTCGTGGTAAAGACCAATAAGCATCTTTTAATGTTGTGTAGCAATGGTCTAAAGTATTCTTGCCTCTCGTGAGACAATTGACATGCTGAAAATATTTTGGTAGCTCTTTCTTTAAGTTAGCTTTGTTAAAATCTCCTAAAACAATGGGAAGTGAATCTGGGTATTTAACTTCAGCTCAAATAATCTGATCAGCTAGAGTTCATAATGCACTGTTTATACACGCTTGTGGAGAAACATACACAACAATTTGGAGGAAAGAGGAGAACTCTTGTGGAGAATAAAATGGTTTGCAATTGATAGTTAAGTCCACATCACGGAATTTGTTTAATATAATTATATTTCAGCACCAATGGCTATTAATGTTTAAAGATAGGCCTTGTCCCTTCTTTTTACCTGATGCTTCTGTAATTCTGTCTACTCTCTGTATCTGAAACCCTGGGATATGCAAGCTGCTATCATCAATTGACTCATTTAACCAGGTTTCAGTGAAGCAGAGAGCTGCTGAGTTGCACCTATTTAAAAGAAGTATTTCATCCATCTGATTAGCAAGTGAATGTAAATTAGTCAGAAAGAGTGATGGGACAGGGGTTTTTATCCCACTTTTCCTTAGTCTACTCAAACTTCCTGCTCACTTATCCTTTCTTCGCCTCCGGCATCTCCTCCATTTGTTTTTGTTTATTCATTGTTCAGAGGATGTTGCTTCTTCTGTGTTAGAATATCTTCTGCATTTGTAAAGACATGTAAAGATTTGTAAAGTGTGTGTGTGTTACAATAGTCTAATTTGGAGGGTACTATGAACAAGGCTTCTTCGTTCCGGTTTACTGTAAATCATGAGGACTTGGACTGAGGAGGCAAAGCTAAAGCTACAGGCTTGCCTTGACTGCACTGTTTCCAAAGACACCTCTGCAGACTTGGATGAACTCACAGATACTGATATTGTTTGTCAGTTTTTGTGAAGACCTATGCATGCTGACCACAAACCTATGAATATACAGTAACAATAAACCTTGGTTCACAGCTAAACTTAAGCAGCTACATTGTATCAAAGAGGAAGCCTACAGAAAAGGTGATAGAATGCTGTACAATCAGGCTAGAAATGTATTAACAAAGGAAATCAGAGTAGCAAAAAGAAGCTACTCTGAAAAGCTAAGGAATCAGTTCTCAACAAATGAACCAGCAAACATGTGGAAAACTCTTAAAAATATCACTAGTTATAGCAAATCTCCTTCCCAGGCAGAAGGAAATCAACAATTGGCAGATGACCTGAATGTGTTTTAGTGTATGTTTGAGAGAAAACTACTACCATCTATCTCCACAATCCCCATTTCAGACACTCCAACAACAGTCAAGCCTTCTACAACTGACCCCATTCCATTGGGCCTACCACCTCTGGTGATTACAGAAAATGAAGTGCAAGGTCTACAGACAAAAGCCAATAAAAGCACCAGGCCCAGACAAGATAACTCCTTCTTGCTTAAAAGCTTGCACTGATCAACTCCCATCTTCACCTGAATCTTTAATAAGATATGTGCTATGTTCCTTCTTGCTTCAAATGCCCTACTATCATCCCAGTGCCGAAGAAACCTTCCATCAATGAACTAAATGACTCAGATGGTTGCTCTAACATTGGTAGTTAGGAAAACCTTTGAAAGGCTAGTGCTGGTCCATCTGAAAACCATCATGGATTCACTGTTAGACCCCTTACAGTTTGCCTACCAAGCAAATAGATTGACAGATAATGCTATTAATTTGACTCTGTACTCCATCCTACAACATCTTGAATCTCCAAGACCTATGGAAGAGTCCTATTTGTAGACTTCGGCTCAACATTCTATACCAGCGGTTGCCAACTGGTGGGCTGTGAGAAAGTTTTGGTGGGCCACAGAGAAATCTCACCCCCAGAGCACCTCCCCCAAAGCAATTAATCCAGGCTGCGCAGAAACAGAAGGCTGCTCAGCCCTCCCGGCCCATGGGAACTCTCCCCACCCACTCACTCCTTACCCGGTAAACTTGTCTGCTAAGTTGCTATTTTTCCTTTTTCTGACCATCATCTGTTCTCCTGTGCCAGGAGATTTAGATTAGCTAGGAAGCAGGAAATGGTTGGATTTCTTGCTTTCTATCTAAGCACAGTTGAACCTCCCTTAGGACTGAAGATTTGCTTGGAAGCAAATTCAGTGCAGACTCACGGCAAGCAAATTTGAGAGACTGAGCTAGCTGATGGCAGATAGATAGATCACTGAATGATTCTGTGAGCAACTCAATCTGCCTGCTTTGCCTGATTTTGGATAAAAGTTGCTTTTTTAAAATTAAAAATTCAATATTTACATGCATGGTGTGTTGTGAGTTAATTTTATGAGTTTGCTTGCAAGCAAATTTTATGTGACAGACTGAGCTAGCCAATGGCAGATAGATAGATTTCTGAATGAATCTGTGATTCTGTGAGCAACTCAATCTGCCTGCCTGCCTTGTCTGATTTTGGGTAAAAGTTGCTCTTTTTTAATAAAAAAATTCAATATTTATATCAATATTTATAATATTTACCTACAAGCCATGTCCAGCGAGTCACATAACTACCAAGCCACACCCACAAATTAGGCCATGTCCACAGAACCAGTTAGTGGTCCCTGGGATCTAAAATTATGAGTTTGGTGGTCCCTGTGGTCCGAAAGGTTGGCGACCCCTGTTCTATTCCATCATTCCAGATATTCTTCTAACTAAACTAAATCAGCTAGCTGTACCTGACCACACTTTTAAATGGATCATAAGCTTCCTAACAGCAGGAAGCAGCAGGTGAAGCTACGCAAAATCATATCAGATACCTGTACAATTAGCACAGCGCCCCCCCCCCTTCTCCCAGGGCTATGTGCTCTGTCCACTTCTCTCTATATACCAATGATTGCATCTCAAAAGTTCCCTCTGTTAAAGTATTGAAGTTTGCAGATAATATAACAGTGATTGGTCTCATTTGAGACAACAACGAATCTACATACAGATGGGAAGTTGAACAACTAGCCTTGTGGTGCAACCAGAACAATCTTGAACTAAACAAACTCAAAACCATAGAAATAATGGTAGATTTTAGGAGAAACCGTACTATACTACTGCCGCTTACAATACTAAACAACACAGTATCAATAGTAGAGACCTTCAGGTTTCTAGGTCAGAGGTCTCCAAACTTGGCAACTTTAAGAATTCTGGGAGTTGAAGTCCACAAGTCTTAAAGTTGTTTGGGGACCCCTGTTCTAGGGACCCCTGTTCTAGGTTCTATCATACCTGAAGACTTAAAATGGACACTTAATATCAAATAGATCATTAAGAAAACAATAAAGAATGCTCTTCTTGCACCAACTCAGAAAGCTCAGGCTGCTCAAGGAGCTGCTGATACAGTTCTACAGAGGAATTACTGAGTCTGTCATCTGCACCTCTGTAACTGTCTGGTTTGGTTCTGCAACCAAATAAGACAGACACAAACTTCTGATAATTAGAACTGCAGAAAAAAATAATTGCTACCACTCTGCCTTCCAATGAGTACCTGTATACTGTACGAGTCAAAAAGAGGGCTGTGAAAATATCTACAGGCCCCTCACATCCTGAATGGAAATTGATTCAACTTCTACCATGAAAACAATGCTATAGGGCAGCAGTCGCAAACCGTGAGCCGTGAGAAAATTTTGATGGGTTGCAGCATGCTGAGGCAGAGAGGCGGGGCAATCCTGCTGTCGCCCGTGTCATGGCTGCTGCCTCCTGCCTCAGCACATCAAGGAGGCCAAGCAGCAGTGGGAAGAGCGCGGACCTCCTGAGCCGTAGGAAGCAGCTGCCCTCAAGATGTTGCGAGGGGGAGGCTTGATCCCCTTTTCTTCCTTGTCAGAAGTGCTCACACGCTCAGCGGGAAGGAGGTACTTGTCGAGGGCCAGAGGGGCAGTGAGCACTTTTCGTGTGAGTGCTTCTGGTGAGGAGGAAGAGAAGTTCCTGGGGTGGGGGCACAGGAGATCGCGTCCTCCCCTCGCAGGCCAGGAAACACCAGGGAAGAGCTCCAATGCCACAATCTCCATGCCCCTGCCCTCAGGAGCTTCTCTTCCTCCTCTCTTCCTCCTTGCTCACACGCTCAGCGGGAAGGAGGCAGCTTGTTGGGGGCCATAGGGGTGGTGAGCACTTTGTGCATGAGTGCTTCTGTTGAGGAAGAAAAGAAACTTCTGGGGGGGATTGAGCCTCCCCCTTGCAACATCTTCCCTTGAGGGCATCGCTGGCAGCCGCTCAACCTCCTCGATGTGCAGAGGCAAGAGGCAGGAGGTGACACCAATTCAGAGGATCCTTTCCCCTTGCCCCCACCCCCTCACTAATGCCGTGCAAATGCGAGTAGCATTTGTTCTCTAATCTCCAAGTTAGAGGAGTGATATTCAAACATGGCTGGCAGCAGCCTCCTGTGCTTTCCTTGCTGCCCTTGGAACCAATTTCAAAGGCTGGGAGAGGACTTCTCCAAGAGGGGGGCGGGGCTCACTGGCCTCCAAATTGGTTCCTAGCTGGCCTGGGGCAGCATTCAAATGAGGGGAATGGGAGACTTATAATCAAAACCATGGTTATAAGCCTCCCCCTCCTTCACTCCCCTTGTTTGAAGCCATGAAGCAGTGGTGAAATTCGACTACCTTGCACCAGGTGGGAGGGACGGTTCAATTTGCAGAACTGAACAATCACCCCGGTTGTCCCTGCCCACACCCGCCTGGTCGCACCCATGTCGGCAACGGGTAGTACTGGCAGCAGGAGAGAGGGAGAGAGAGAGAACAAAGCAAAAATCCCTGCAAAATTGACACCCCGATGGGCCAAAGGTCACAGTCCAGGAGAGAAAAGCCTCTCGTCGCCCTTTTCCCTGGCAGCCCTTCTCTAACCTGGTGATCTTCCGGATTTGGGGAGGTGGGTGAGGGATGTGTGTGAAGGACTGCAACTTTTGATGAACTTTCCTCCAAACGTTTCTCCCTTCCGCAACCCTGCAGCATGACTTGGCTGCTTCTGCAAGTGCCAGCGGAATCAATGAAGTTTGCCCCGCAGGGCCTGTTCCTTAGGAATTTCCCCTTCTTCTCTTCACTCCCCAGACAGCTGTGGAGGCATTCAAAATAGCCAGGAGCTTTTCCTGCCTTATTTTGCTCTTTCGGCTTATGTTCCGCAACAAAGTCAAGACGACCAACCATATCAGATTCCACCACCTTCCTCCGCCACTCCCAGGGACAGAGGGAGAGAGAGAGAGAGAGAGAGAGAGAGAGAACAATAAGGGCAAAGAAGTGATGTCGGCTTGGCCATGCCCACCACCCATATGACCACCAAACCATTTTTATATTAAAAATTTGTGTGTGTGTGTGTGTACA
>NW_020769346.1:1690964-1725393 GCF_900518735.1 Pseudonaja textilis | reverse complement strand
CGCCGCGCACCGAGACGGGCACCAAACCATTTTTATAGTAGAGATGGGTGTGTGTGTGTGTGTACATATATATATATATATATATATATAGATATATATATACACACATACATACATACATACACATACACACACACATACACACATATTCATATATACTATATTAAAATTATTTTTTTAAATATTAAATTTATATTTAATATAAAAATTAAAAATTTTATATTAAATATATTATCGTTTTTAAAAATTTATATGAGTGGTCCTCGGGATTTAAAATTATGAGTTTGGTGTCCCTGAGGTCTAGAGGTTGGCGATCCCTGCTGTAGGGCACTGCACACCAGAACAACTAGACACAAGGACATTTTTCCCCAAATGCCATCACACTGCTAAATAACTAATTTCCACAATACTGTCAAACTATTTACTAAGACTGTATTATTATTATTATTCTCATCCTTCCTATCACCTATCTCCTCCCACTTACGACTATAACCTTGTTGCTTGTATGTCTACAATTTATATTGTTTTATTTGTTTCCTAGTATGATTTGATTACTTATTTAGTAACTTGTGACTATCATTAAGTCTTATATCTTATGATTCTTGATGAATGTATTTTTTTCTTTTTATGTACACTAAGAGCATATGCACCAAAGACAAATTCCTTGTGTGTCCAATCATACTTGGCCAATAAAGAATTCTATTCTATTCTATTCAGACTGGAAACCTGTTGTGGACTTTCTAAATGCTAAAAATAATAAGAGATAGTTAATAGAGGATTTGAAGATTAGTGTAATGTTGAGTTCAACCTGTTGACTTGAGGAGGATAATTTATTGCTTTTTCTTTGCTTTCAGCAAAAATCAGGGTTGATCCTACATGTTAAATGTTAAATTTAATTTTTGCCTTTTTTGTCACTATTTTTTATTTTTTGTTATTGTTAGGGTTGAATATATACTTCTGTATATTCTTGTTTCATTTTGTCCATTTGTTTCACTGTTTTGTATTTTCTATGTTAAAACTATATTTTTTTTTACAAAGGGAGTGTAGCTTTTTTAAAATTGGAAGATACAATAATTGAAATTCTATCAATTGGAAATTTAGGTATATTAGAAAGGGAACAAACTGAAGATTTTTCATAACTATCCTCCCCCCCCAAAAAAAGATGGGCTATAGGTCTACAAATATTAATAACTTTTTATTCTTCAATATACAAACTGGTTTTATATATGGTAATTGTTGAGATACAGGTAGTCTTCAAGTTACAACTATTTGTTTAGTAACTGTTAAAGGTTAGAATGGCATATTTTGAAGTAGTCACTCTCAGCCCAACCCATGTCACAGTGTTGTTTGGTGGAAAATAGGAGAAAGGAGATTCTTTGCCTTGAATTATTTATAAAAATTATAAATATAGGATATAAATTAAATAAATAAAATAAATTTAAGAGGAGATTATCTTATTATTGTATCTCCCTTTTATATAAATAGTGGTTGTGGCTGATAGTAGAATGCAACTATATGTACTTAACTTTGTTATTTGTCTTTATTATTTTTGCAAAGTGTTGAATTATTTTTATTTAAATGTTGTTATAACTCATCTGTTAGCTTTTAAAGAGAAGTAGAAGCAAATTATTTTCAAATGAAACAAAAATAAGAATGGAGGCCAGTATAATAAAAATTGGCATCCTGGTTTAAAATAGTTTTCAAAGGTTAAAATAGAGAATCAGATTGATGTAGTGGTTAAGACACTAGGCTAGAAATTGGGAGATACTGAGCTCTAGTCTTAGTAGCCATACAAGTCAGCTGGTGACTTTTGTGCCAGTTACTCTCTCAGCCCAATCCATCTCAAAAGATTGTTGTTGTAGGGAAAATGGAAGGAAGAAGATGTGTTGCATATGTTTGCCACCTTGAGTTATTTATAAAAAATAACATGGGTGAAATACAAATAAATAAAAATAAAATGAAATTGATTAGCGAGAAGTATAATGTTGTTCATATTATTAAGCTGTGCATATCAGTTAAAAAGTTAAAGTCTTTTTGATAATTGGAATAAAATAATTTATTCAGGTTATGACCTGAAAAAAGATTTAGTCATAAACTGTGAATTGTTTCCTTCAAAATAAGACATCTATTAGTAATATAATGTCAGATTGCAGAATAAAAGCACAACTCTGTTCTGTATTTGAATATTTATGCATTTGTTTGTCAAACATGTACAGGATAACAAGTATAAGTATAAACAAGAATATAAACAAGAACAAAGGAAGTAAATACAGATAAATGGGGATAGTAAGACAGGGTATCTCCTCCATTTTTGTGTGATGTGTTTTAAGAATGTCTCCAGGAAAGGGTGTCCAGTATGATGAAAGGCCAACCTTACAATAAATACATGGAAGAATTATCTATTTCTGGTTGGGAAAGAGAAGATTATGGGGACATAAGATAAATCAAATACTAGAAAAACTGCCATTGAGAAAATTGGTCAAACTTGCTCTCTTTTACTCTAGAGCATAGAACAAAAAATAATAAGCAGAAATTACTGGGAAGCATTGTTGAGAAGTCTGGTGATCAGACCTCCTCAAAAGCAAAATAAATTATCTTGGATACACACTTTTATTTAGGGGAACTACTTAAGCAGAAACTGGGTAGCCACTAGTCAGTGATGCAATTTGTCTACTGCGTGGCAAAACCTCAGTAAGCAGGAAAGTGGGATTATTTTCAAGCTCCCTTTTAGATTTTAGGATAAAAGAACATATTAGGATGTTATTAGGAGGTTGCAAAGCAACTATTAAGCCTGTCCATTACTGCTTGACCCTTACTCACTATGGGCATACAGAATAGCCTCCAACAGATTTGCCGCATCAGGTTCCTTATAATTAAGGATTAATATTTAACTATTGTGGGTAAGTGATAGGTAGGGTCCTGAGTTTTTTATCTGAAACTTGAAATTTTCATGAAAAAATGCCTGGCAGAAATTACACTGTTATCTTCTTGTATCATAAAAGGTTTTTAATAAGTGGAAGAATGTTTGTATAATATCTTTATTGTTTTAGGGCTCCTTACTTATACATCCATTTTTGTTTCTTGTTCTACAAATAATAATGCATACTTAGGAACCTGACTCTTCATTTACTGTTCCTAGACTAGTGCCTTAACTTAAACCTGGTGTGTATTGAATGTGTGCATTTTTATATATTAAGGTTGATTTTATATTTTATAAGATGTATTTTTCCTAAATTTTGTGAGTTCAAAAAAATATTAGGCAAAGCAGATTTGAAGAAATGGGAAAACTTACAATTGTCATTGATAGGTAGAATTTCAACAATCAAGATGAATATTTTACCCAGAATTTTATATTTGTTTCAAACCATACCAATTAGGCTTGGTAAAGATTACTTTGAAGAATTAAATAAAATTGTGTTGAAGTTTATATGGCAAGGTAAGAAAGTGAGAATAAAATTAAAACTTCTGCAAGATGCTAGAATTAGAGGAGGATTTGGCCTCCCTAACTGGAAGTTGTACTACCAAGCTGCAAATTTAACGTGGGTTAAAGAATGGATAACATTAAGAAAGACTAGATTGTTGACATTAGAAGGACATGATTTATTACTGGGATGGCATGCTTTTCTGTGGCATAAGGGAACTAAATCGCAGGGCTACTTTAGAAGGCATTACATACGGGAGTCTTTATGGTTGAATTGGGAGAAAATTAAGAGAAAATGTTATTTGAAAATCCCAGTCTGGTTATCAACTATTGAAGCTTTTTCTTATCCTATAATATATAAGAAGGAACAAACAGTTAGATATGGGGAAATATTGGATGAAAAGAGTGAACTTAAAACAATGCAAAAACTAGAAGAACAAGGCATAAGGATGAATTGGTTCTCATATGCGCAAATACATTCAAGGTATCTTATAGATTCTAAAATGGAGGGATTTTATGATAAATTGACTGATTTAGATAGGATTTTGACAGGTACTGATGAAAAAGTGATTTAAAAATTATACAGTTATTTGTTGGAAATTATATTAGAGGAGGAACAAGTTAAAGAAACGATGATTGTTTGGGGGAAGAATTTTGGATATGGGATTGATTTGGAGAAATGGGAAAAATTGTGGTCTCAAAATTATAAAATGACAATGTCAACAGCTTATAAAGAAAACTTGTATAAGATGTTTTACAGGTGTCACGTTCCCCCGACAAGAATAGCAAGAATGTTCAAGAATAAATCTGAAAAGTGCTGGAAATGTCATCAGATACCTGGCTCATACTACCATATGTGGTGGACTTGTGAGGATGCTAGAAAATATTGGACTAAAATTCGCATATGGTTGGAAAAAATGATAAAGACACATATAGACTTGAAACCAGAGATTTTTTTATTGGGAATCTTACCTGATACATATAATAAAAATTGGAAGTATTTGATTAGAAATGTATTAACGGTGGCTAGGATTGTATTTGCTAAAAACTGGAAGAGTGAGAAAATTCCATCAGAGGAAGAAACTATCAAGAAAATATTGGATTGTGCTGAAATGAGTAAATTGACATTTGAAATTAGAGAACAAGAAGATAAACAATTTTATGAAGTTTGGGATCTTTTTTATCAATGGTTAGATAATAAAACACAATAATAGAATATTTAGATTTAGGATATAATTTTCTTTGATATTATTTTTATAAAACCTTATTAAGATAGATTTGGTATGATCTTATGATTCGTTGCAAAATAAATTAAGTAAATTATAGTTATCTCATTAAAGTATGAATTAATAAAATTATAGTTAAATGATTTCTCAGTAATGATACTAGGTTATACAATTGTTGATTGATAATATGAGTTATGTAATATAACTATATTAGCGTTTAGGAAATGGATGCACAAAAAAAAGTGGTAAACCAACCGATACACTCTTTGTAAATCTATGAAGGAGGATGATGTTTTTATGTTGTATGTTGTATGTTTTATGTGGTTTTGTTTGTTGTTAAAATAAAAAACTTTTTAAAAAAATATTAGGCAAAGTAGACACATGTTGCTCTTCTTCGTTTGACTATTATCAGTGCAGAAAACCAGATAAAAATCACATCTGATTTATTTAGTCCCAGAAGATTTGAAGCATTAGGCGTGTGTATAGGTAGTATTTGTTTACTGACTTATCATTCAGAGATTATTTAAAGTAGTGGTACTAAAAATGACTTTATTGCTAATTTTTAACTATTTATAATCTTCAAAGCATTCTTCAGTCATGTGATGACCAGTGCAGTCAAGATCAGTCTTGTGCCTGATCTGTTTTTCCTTCTTTTCTGACCCGCTTGCAGAGCAGAAGAATTAGTGTTAAAGGGATTTTAAGAGAATAAGCTGTTTGCAGTTCTATAAATTGAAGCAAAATGATCACAGCTAGAAACTGTTAGGCAAAGAAAGATTGCCTAAATAAATCACTTGCTTTCTCTACCCCCAAACAGGAAAATTTGAGAGGAAGAGATTTCAATAAAATAAGATGTTTTCTCTTCTACATAATGAAGCCAGAGATATGGGGGTCATCCTATGCAAACAGTTTCAGTGCTCTCTTTAAACCTTTTCCTTTTTAATCTTTCCACTTTTTGAGAGAGAAGAAAGAGATAGAAAAGCAATTTTTGTAGAAAATTCCTCCTTTACCTTTCTTGCCCTGGAGTGTAATTGCATTGGTTTTTATATATACATCACTTTAAATAGGCACTCAAGCATTCCAGAGAGGCGGGGGACTAGTTAGGAGGCAGACAAAGGCTGAAAATGTGAAAATGAGTAGTTGTGTCTTTCTCCAGCTGGAAAGCACACTCAAAGAATTTTTCCATTTTGTGACTATTTTTTACTAATCCCAATTAAGGCTATGAACTGAAGAATATTAGTAATACTATGTTCAATGCTTTGTTTTGGTTGTATTTCTAGCACAGAAACCAGGTTTCAATGTAAGTTAAATCCTAATGGTTGCTGAAATAATCTCTTCTCCGGAATGAAGATATTTGAGAGGAAGGGATCACAAGAAAGTAAAGTATTGGTCCTTGATAAATCAAAAGAAATGTAATAGCTATTTGTAGTGAAAAATATTTCTGCAATTTCCAGTGGTAGGAAAAATACCAAAGAACAGTTAAGTCCAGTGAGTGATTAATATTTTTCCCTATTTTTCCTTTCTTTTGTGCCATTAATTGGAACATAATTGTTGCTTCTGGGGCATATTTTTCTGAAGAACGGTGTAATCACTTCAAATACATTGTAACACAGGTTGACACAGAAGTTTAGCCAACAGGGAAAAAATAGATAACCAGCTCTTAAATAAAGAAGAGTTATTAAAAATATAATAAATATGAGTTATGTTGTAAATTGCATTAAGGAGAAGGTGATTCACAAAAGCCTTTCATTATAAATAAGGCTAGGAGTTTTCTCTTATGCAAATATGCCACTCTCATTGTGAAACCCCATATTATAACCATCTGGAATAGCCTTCTTGCAGCCTTCATAGAATTCAGATAGATAGATTCATAAAAATATGTTACTATAAACATTGACAAATTTGTTTATCCTTCATTTTGAGTGAATACATGAAAATCAGTGATTATCAATGCATTAGAAAGATTTAAAAATTAAAACCTAATCAGGGAGATTCTTAAGTCTTGGTTTTTGACAAATGTATAAGGTTTTTTTTTAATTTGTCTATCGGAAAAGAAATTGTTTTGACTATGCATCTTGCAATTCAACATAAAAAACATGGATAGACTAAAAGTTTTCTTACTATATTAAAATAATGCACTTTAACCACATAGAACAAAGTTACTGAAAAGTATTAGGTTGATCTTTTCAGGTTTGTCTGACATATATTACTCATAAGCCTTCTGTCAGATCCATGTATCTGTCATTTCTTCAGTGGAAGAAGAAAAGGAAGAGGGGAGACTGATAAAGAAATCCTTTCTTGAGGTAACTTGAATGCATTCAATCTTATATCAAATTTGTATAACCCACACATGATACAATGGAGAGAGGAATTCCAGATGGCCGGAACCTAACACCTCTGAAAGACACAGCCAGGAGATGAGAAGACCATAAAAATTCCAGGGAGATGTATGCTTAAGAAACTGTGAAAAAGATTGTTCCTTCAGAAGGGGTGAGGGTGGAATAAACATACTGGCTTTTGTTTCACAAAATACACATTGAAAGAAGGGGAGGGGTTCTAAACTCCCTTATCTATCCTGGTATGGCTGAGAGACATTAGATGCTGCTTTTAACCCCTACATGAATTGTCTCATCTCAGATTTCCAGAAGTTCATTCTAGTTGATTGAATGGGAAAAGTTCTGTAGCCTGACACCTTCATTTGTTGTGTCCTCAGACAAACCCAAATCCATGGTTCTCCCCAAACATAGTCAGTTATTCAGGCAAATATCATAGCTTGATGCTCACAGATAAAGCTTCAGCTCTCCCTGTAGGGATACTGTCAAAACCTTATATTTATAAATTGCTTCAAGTAACAGTTTCTTGGTAGATCTGGATTAGCTCTATATCTGAATCATTCAGAGCAAAATGTTAAGGCAATAATAGTGTCCATGGTCAGGAAACAAATAATGGAATCTTAGGATGCTGAGATAAATCTGAATAATTGAGAAACTATAGTAAATATGCTATGGGCTAGTTCTTAGTATCTATTAGCTATGTGGTTAACAAAAATTGGGGGAGGGGCCCTAGCATCCTCTCCTCCTCCTGTCAGAGAAACCCCATCCTTGGAGGGAAATCTCCAATCCTATGGAGCTCATGTATTCCTCCCATTCCTATAACTGGACAGGAAGATAGAGGATCCTCATACCACCCAGACCAGAGCAGATCCTCAGAGGAGGAGGAAGGGGAAATCAGGGACCCCTATCTCTCAGATGAGGAGGAGAATAGGCCGGAGCAGTCATCAATAATGGCTGTCTTCAAACCTTCTTTGTTAAGGCCTCTCCTACAGAAGGCCCTAGTTACAGCGCAACTAAGCCAGAGGAAGTGGCATCGGAACCAAAGGTGGGCCCTATGTCCATGGAGACACGTTATTCTCCAAACCTGTGGTCCAAAATGAGGTTCTCCCCTCACCATTATTATTCTTGAACTTTATGAGGGATCAATATGCTACTTCTCTGTCGGGATCCCGTCCCTCATCCCAAGATGAGATTCTTTAACGCCTTAGCTCTGCCAGCTATAGATCCCCCAGTGGTAGCTATCTTTGCTTCCTCTGAAGAACCAGAGGATGTCTTCAGGCCTGAGGACAAGAAATCGGAGCAAACTCTGAAATGCACAAACCAGGTCACAGCCTGGGCAGTGAAAGCCTCCATTGTGGCCTCGCTCTTTACCAGGTCAGTTATTTGTTGGTTACACTAACTTCAAGACAGGTTACCCAGCACCGACATCAGGTCCCACCAAGACCTCAATAAAATAATTGCCGCAGCTGAATTTATGGCTGACGCTACACTAAGCTCCGCCAGATTTGGATCAAAGGCAATGGGCTCTTCTGTTTCTGCAAGATGCCTTCTCTGGATGTGCAACTGGCACACTGACTCTTGGCACAAGTGGAAGTTGGCGGGTGCCCCTTGCTCTGGGGAGAACCTTTTTGCAACAGCCCTGGAACCGTATCTGATTGAAACCAGGGACAAAAGGAAGGTGCTGTCATCCTCCAACAAGAGGTCAGAATTTCGACACACACCATACTCAGGGCCTCCCAACTTCCATCCATGAAACCAACCCTCACTTGTGACCAGAGAACATACCTGCCTCGCCGAGAACAGCAGCAGGACTGCCAACCCAGACAACAACAGTTCTCTGGTAAGCAGTCCTTTCGAGGGGAAGGAGGTCATTTATTCAGACGCTCTAAGTAATTGCATCCCCTCCCATCGGAGGTCACCTGACCTTTTTAAAATCCAGATGGGAGGAATCAACAATGGATGCCTGGGTTCTCAGGACGGTATCATCTGACTTCGCCTTGAGTTTCTCTCCCTCCTCTGATGTTTTTTATTTGCTGTCCAACTTCACAGGACAGATCCAAATGGGCTCTTACGGAATCAGCCATCCATCATCTAGTGGACATCAGAGCCATAGAGATAGTTTCCTTGGATCAGTGGAGGTCGGGTTTCTACTCCTATCTCTTTGTCATCCCAAAGGCCTCAGGAGGGTGAAGAGTGATTCTTGATCTCAAGCTCCTGAACAGATTCATCCCATACAGGTGTTTTAAGATGCAGACATTACATTCTATTTTCAGAGCGTCCGGCAGGGTGATCTTTCTTCCATGAATGCCTACCTCCACATTCAATCTGGCCTCCTCATCGCCAATTCCTCCACTTCTGTTATGGCAGTAAATACTACCAATACCGGGCCCTTCCATTTGGCCTTTCATCGGCCCCAAGGGTCTTTACCAAGGTTTTGGCAGCCCACCTCCGAGCTTTGCCCATGAGGGTCCAATGCTACCTGGACATCATTCTGATTCAGTCTATCTCTGTCCAGGCAGCCAACCAAGACCATCGGATCACGATGCAACTATTGCAGGAACATGGATTCTCCATAAACCTTGTCAAGAGCCATCTTTGTCCAATGACCTGACTGTTGCACCTCGGGGTGATCAACACAACTCGCTGCGAGGTCTTCCTTTCCCAAGACCAACAGGAAAGCCTCAGCAAATTGATCAACAGAATTCAACTGCTTCACACTGTTCCACTGTCTCTCCTGTTCCAGTTGGTGGGAAAGATGGTCTCCTGCATTGACGTCATGCCATGGGCACGTCTACATGCATGCACCCTGCAGTGGTTCCTCCTCCCCTTCCAAAGGATGGGGACCAGCCATTCTGCCTGCAGGGTCCTGGTTTCCCCACAGGTTCTTTGCTCCTTTCGACGGTGGCAATCCCAGGCCATTACAAAGGGGCACCCTTTCATGGAGACAGACAGAATGTAGTCACTACAGCTGGGGAGCCATGTACAGGACCAGATGGCTCAAGGCCACTGGCCTCCTTCAGACAGGTCTCTCCCCATCAACCTCCTGGAGCTCAGGGCTATCTTCCTCACCCTGAGACACTATCAGGGTCCCATGTACTAGTTATGATGGACAATAAGGCCACCAAGGCTATGTCAATTGGCAGGAGGGACCGGTCCAGGGCCCTGATGCGGGAAGCAGTGTGTGTGGGAGATGGGCAGAGAGGAACCTTTTGTCCCTCAGGGCAGACCACATCTTGGTTCAACAAAACCCAGGCAGACTGGTTGAGTCAAACTCAAGTCAACCATTCGGAGTGGAACCTCCACCCTTCCCTGTTCCAAGAATTGTCTCTCATATTCAGAACACCAGTAGTGCATATATTCGCCACTCCCCAGAATGCACAGGTAAACAGGTTTTTCTCCAGGTTTCCGATCCAGGGAGTGGAGGGGACCAATGCACTTCAGAGCAAGTGGCCTCCAGGTCTCCTCTATGCCTTTCCCCCTCTTCCGATCATTCTGGTCGTCATTCGGAAGATGTCAGAGGAGAAGGCAGAGCTGGTACTTCTGGCACCGCATTGGCCCAGGAGGCCCTGGTTCACGGAACTGGTGAATCTGTCAACTCAGAGACCATGGAGAATCCCTGCCAATAGGATCTCTCTCAGCCAAGGGGCCCTTCTACATCCAGACCCCCACTTGTGGGGGTTCAAACTGGCTGCATGGCGGTTGAGTGGCAATTGTTGAGGGATTCCAGCTCTCAGACAGGGTCATCGAGACCATACAGGCTCCTCATAAACCGTCAACAAACTTCACGAGGCCACTTGGAAGAAATTAGGTGAGTGGTGCTCTGGGAGGGCCCGGGACCCTACGTCAGCATCTGTCCCTGTTACAGTTTCTCCAGGATGGGTTGGACAGAGGTCTAGCACCAAACACTCTCCGCCAACAGGTGGCGGCCTTAGCACCAGTCCTTTCATGGGATACATATTCATCTGTCACCCATCACCCCTCGGTCTGCAGATTCTTAAAGGGAGTCTCGAATCTGCATTCCCCTGTTGTCCATAGGGATCTCACTAAGATCCCTATGTTGTAAGATCCTAAGATGTCCATAGGGATCTCATTTGGGATCTCATTAAGGTCTTCCAGGCCCTCATGGGTCCTCCTTTCGAACCCTTACGTATAGTGGGTCTTCATCCCTTGACCTTCAAGGTATCTTTTCTGGTGAAAATCATGTCGGCCAGGTGAGTTTCTGTATTGGCAGCCCTTTCGGTGAGGTCCGATTTATGTGTTTTTCATGACAACTGGGTGATCTTGCATTTGGACCCTTCCTTTGTGCCAAAAATTAACTCTTGGTTCCAAAGGGCTCAAGACATTGTACTGCCTGACTTTTGTCCCAAACCCAACCACATCAGTGCCACACATTGGACGTGAAAAGGACACTCAGGATTTATCTAAAACACACAATTTTTCCCATTCAATTAACAAGAATGAACTTCTGAAAACAAAACATATCAAAAGGAATCCTTTATTGAGATGAGACAATTCATGTAGGAGTTCAAAGCAGCGTCTAAGGTCCCTCAGGCATACAGGGATACATAAGGGAGTTTAGAACCTCTCCCCTTATCTCGATGTGTATTTAGTGAAACAAAAACCAGTATGTTAATTCCCCCCCACCCCTTCTGTAGAAACAATCTTTTTCACAGTTTCCCAGGGCATACCTAATTTGCTCCCGCCCCTTTTTAAAATGAACTTTTCCAGAGATTCCCAGGACACATCTCATTGTGGAATTTTTATGATCTTCTCATCTCCTGGCTTTGCCTCTCAGAGGTGATATGTTCCGGCCATCTGGGTTTTCTCCCTCCATTGTATCATGTGTGGGTTATACAAATTCAATATAAGATTAAATATATTCAGGTTACATCAAGAAAGGATTTCTTTATCAGTCTCTCCCCCTTTTCTTCCACTGAAGAAATGACAGATACACTGATCTGACAATCAATGTTTGTGTCTTTTCAACCTGTCTTTGGGGTCTAAGGCTTCATCTCCCATGTTAATCAGGTGGATCAGGGTGTGCATTTCTACCTTGGGCTTGCCAGCTTCCAAGAACCTGACAGCACGCTCTACTCAGAGCACAGCAATGTCAGCAGCCTGGGCTACCCAGGCTCCGATCAAGAAGATTTGTAGGGCAGCTACATGGGCTTCGCCTTCCGCATTTATCCGGCACTACCGGCTGGACTCCTTTGCATCTGCAGAATCAGTATTTGGATGAAGAGTACTCTAGCGGGTGCTTCCTGTGTTGGATTAAGTGGACCAGCCGGGTCCCTTCCTTGGGCATATGCAGGCTTTGGTATCTCCCAATGCTGGACTCTCGAAGCAGCATGGTGGAGAAGGGCTGTTGGTAGATTTACCAGTGAACACCTTTACTAAACACGCTGCAAGAGAAGCCCAATTAAATTTCACACTGACTCTTCCTTTAATGCCCTGTAATTCTCTCATATAAGTGACTTCCTCTCCTGCCTACATACCCACTTAGAACTGTTCTTCTGGAGCATTTGAGTTGACATAGCAAATGTTTGTTTTTCTGTTCCCACATTACTATTTATTTTTTACTATATATAGGTCTAATTTTCATGAATAGCAGTATTAAGATAATCATTTTATTAAATTTACAATGTAGATGCACATGTGTTATATCAAAGGCTGGGAAATCAGTGGGAAATCAGATTAACTTAACAACCATGATACTAACTTAATGCAATCATTCAGTTAACAATTGAAGCAAGAAAGGTTGTAAAATGAGCCAAAAAACTTAATAAAAGAAATTGAAATAATGCTTGTTTTTATGCTTTATGTGTTTATGCATACCTTAAGTTATATTATGGTACAAACCACAGACCAGGAGGTTGAAAGCTTTCTTTGATTTTTATATACAATATTAGTTTATATACAAAACATATATTCCTACTGTGCTAAAACTTTATATACATATACATATATACACATACACACACACACACACACACACACACATTTGTTTTCTTAAGTTTTCGCAGGTATTTATATGTATGGTATTCAGCTTTGTTCGGGTATTTTTCCACGTCATTATAGTTATGCTTTTAAAGTTGTAGCAACATTTCGGCAGAATCTCTGCCATCATCAGGCTTCTGTATTGTGTTCGTCTGTCAGACAAACTTTTACAGTTGTTTCAGTTTTAAATTTGGGGCTAGCCTACTGCTGGGCCAGAATGGTTTTTTCTTCCTCCTGATTGGTTGGGAGTCTTGGTCTGTGTTTATTGATCTTGGAGTTTGCTGTGTTCTGCTTGATTGGTGTTTCTAATATCTTCTGTCTGTTTTGTGGCTTTTTTTGTCTTGATTGGTTGGCAACATTGTGTTCCTGTATTGGAGGTTTTTAGTGCAGCTTGGCTCCGAGTAAATGGACGGCTATCATTTATTAGGAAGCTAGGTTTCATCGGGTGCCTGGTTGGGGTGTGTTTGAGCTGGAGGTATCAGGGGGATCTGTTTGTGCCCAGGTGTTTGCCTGGGTTGTGGTGTGGAGAGTTTTTGTTTGTGAGTGCAGGCTTCCAAATAATTGACAGTCTGGTGGAATCATCTCTTCTATTCATGCTTTCAGGTCTTTTTTCAATCTCCATGGCTTCTCTGATAATTCTGTGGACACACACACACACACCTACCTACATACATACACCTACCTACTTACCTACCTACCTACTTACCTACATACTACTCTTATAATTGTGACAATAATATAGTGATAAGTGGAAGGTGACAAAACTTAACAAATTTACAGGATTGCCTTTTTCTCTGTGTAATTTAATTTCCCCATCTTTTCTAACAAAAAAGCAGTATGCCACTACTCCTTATAATTTTTCATTTTTACTGAGTTGGTTCCTTGACTCTTAAGTCTTTATTGTTTTGAAGAATGGAGAAAACAGTCACTTGTTGCCACCTGGCTGGTAGTCTTTGAAAGGCTTGTGAAGCTGTACTAGTTTCCAAGGCATGTTGTTAATTCCACAAACTCTTTTGGTCCCTCCTCCTTCACATATGATTGTCTGTTTCTTTCTTCTTCTGTCTACAATCTCCTTTCTCTGTTCAACCAACACCATTACCCTATGACTTTAGCATTCCTCTTTTACCGCTCTACAGTACAGTACGGTCTCTTTGTATTCCTAAAATTCCAGGGTCACAATCCAATAAGGAACCAATACAATTTATAAGGAATGAAAACTTATACCAGCAGCTTTGAGTCTTTCTTCTATACCATCAAATATAAATAACTGACCTTTGACTTTAAAACGAAGTGCAGTTATGAGAATAAGCTATGATCTAGTTTGAAAAAATACATGCAGCATTATGGAATAGTGTTGATTTTTTTTAATTCAATGGTGTTTAAAAGAACTTTTTAATTCAATGGTGTTTAAAAGAATTTTTATCAGAAATGGACAGTTTATGTGATAGGTTCAAAATTCTACCAAAGGTAGAAACTGGGCTAGGAAGGGTTAAGGGTTAGATAAGTAATCTACTTAGGAACAAATTTTTATTGCCAGTTGTTCTCGTTGGTAAATCTTGCTTCTGAAAATATAAAACTCAGTTGAGAGCAGGTCAGCATTAGAAATATAGAATGTAATCCATTTCAGCCTTGATGATCTGTTGTATCTAGTTGCCCAGTTTGTAATCTTGGAAATCATTCCTGAATCTCAATAGAATTATATATGTTGTTCATGGCTGAAGACTATTGTTGATTTTTGTACTGATTTTTCTTTTGAGCTTTGGACTTACTACTCCTGTCTTTGCTATTTACCTCTTAAACCTACTTATTGTTAATCTGTCATGTAAGTAGTGAAGTTATCCTTAAACTTTTAAAAATATTTTCTGACACATATTTTATTTTTCATTCACTCTAAGACTGCTTTGAACACTCCTAAGTTTAGGCTTATGTAGTCAAAACTATAGTGGGGGTAGTACTTGACTTATATGCAGAATTGGAACCAGAATTTCTATGGTAAAATAAATAGATTGCTAAGTCAGTTTCACCTAATTTTATGCCTTTTTTTTTTTTTACTATACTTGGTGAAATCACTGCAGCTACTAAGTGAATCATGCAGTCGTTTAGTAAATCTGACTTCCTCCATTAACTTCGCTTGTTGGAAGCTATCTGGGAATGGTGACCACATGATACCGGAATGCCTAATTGTTGTAAATTCTTGCCAGTTGTCAAGTGACCAAATTTTGATCACATGTCCAGGGGAATGTTTGCAACAATTGTAAGTGCGGGTACAGGTCCTAGGTCACTTTTTCAGTGCTATTGTAACCTTGATTGGTCACTAAACATGGTTGCAAGTTGTTCTTTTAAGCAGTATAAATACAGAAAAATTGAAAGGAAAACAAAAGGACGACGTTTGCTGTAACTATTTTCAATTTGCTGCTTTATAAATTTTTCTCTTTTCCTAAAATTATAAATTTTGTTTTAAAGTATACTGAAACATTTTGTATTGTACATTCACTGCATATGTTACAATCATTGGTTTGCTACCAGTAACCATTCAAGATATAGGAGTGCTGAGCAAATGATACTTACAATCATCTCTGAAAGTTCTGGCTATGGAGTGTTCCTGTGGTCATGATTTCCAATTTTTTTTATCTGTGGTAATGATTTCCAATTTTTCCTGCCAGCATCCCAGTGGGGCAGCCAGCAAGAACTTGGAAGTAACAATCACATGAGTTCCTTACTTAATGACCCACATGATTGCAGATGACAGCAACTGGGATTGCCAGGATTTCTGTCACTAAGCAATACAAACATATGATGTAGTACTTTACAACTGCATTGCTTAGCAATGTAAATTCCAAATCCAATTGTCATTGTAACCTGAGGACTACCTGCAACCAGGGGTGGGATTCTACCAGTTTGCAACTATTCGCTAGAATCAGTTGTTAACATTCTAAGCAGTTCGGAGAACCAGTTGTTAGAAGAAATTACTGGCCTAATCCTGTAAGGAAGGCAGGAAGGAAACATTCTGGTATTGCTTACAGAAACTGCCTCTCTGTTAACCCTTATTACATTCTTAGCAGGACTAGACTTCCTGTCTCAGGAACTTCTCTGGAGTTCTTTTTCCCCTTCTTTGCTGGTACTTTGCTTGTGTGGAGCGACCATTCAAAGTTATAATGGCACTGAAAAAAGTGACATGACCATTTTTCACACTTATGACTGTTGCAGCATCCGCACAGTCATGAGAGGCCAGGCAGGGAGATGCATGTCTTGATGTGAGTGATATTGAGTTGGCCACACCCAGCCAATAACATGACCACCAAGCCACATCTGCCCAGTCACATGACCACCAAGTCATGTCCACCACCTAAGCTACGACTACAGAACCGGTTGTTAAAAAGTTTGAATCCCACCCCTGCCTGTAATAGATAGATATGAGTAAAGTAAACATATGAAATGGAGGCAGTGAATAAGGAATAGAATTGACAGGGCTCACTGGTACATTTCAAAACGTGAAAAAGGACATTCATGACAAGAATGATTTTAAAAACAGTAACTGCAGAATTCAAGAAAAATATATTATTATATATATGGATTTAACATTCAAAAACACCTTGAATTTGCATATTGTTTTGGACAGATCTGAGTCTTGCCTCAGGGAATTTCACCTTCAGGTATTTGCTAAGAGACTCATCTCCCCAAAGTTATAATAGTATATTTTCACCATTTTTCTTCTTTCTGTTTAATTTGCTGAACTGGATACAACAGCAAGAAAAATCTCAAGGATTTGTTCATGGTTGCTTATTGTATATTATAGGCACAGTGAGGGAATTAAAATAATGTCCACTATTTTATATGAATAAGTTGCACTGAATTATTTTGTTCAGTTCAACAAAATGAGAGAAGGAAAAGACAATCTTAGCAAATGTTAGCCTTCTTCAAATCCCATTGCTATGGGGGTAAATTCTAGTGACGCTGCTAACTTCTATTTCTGGTAGTGCTTCATTATTTCTGCTTCTTTTTGAAAATATCATCTCAAGGATTAAGAAAAAATTGGGTTGTCCCTGTGCTTGATGTGAAATATTTGGGCATAAAAGTTGGCATAAAGTGAAAATGCCTACATTCAGAGTCTTTCAATCTTGTGGGAAAAAAGCCTTTCCATGAATACCTTGATTTGTATTAAGTAATTTTGTGTTTTTACAAAAAGAATCATAATGTTTCTCTCTTGTGTGGCTTTTTGGATTAGATTAATAATGCTTTTAATTTTTACTGGCTTCTTTCAGAGTATTACCTATTTTGAGGGTTCTGTGTGTAGAGTGCCATGTTATAAATGGAAAAATAAAAATAAATACTAAAGGCAATCTGTTCATTATAAAGGATTCACCTATGGGATGATTGCAAAAATTAAAACCAAGTTCTAATTTCTTTGCCCTTGGCAATTCTATTAATAGCACAAAGACGATGGATTCAAATAAATGTTACCAAGTGTCCTGAGAATCCCACATAATTGCTTTCTCATTGCTTGTCTCAAATGGAGTGTTGTTCAGCTGCTGTCTTATTTTAAATTGATACTATAGTGCTCCCATGTACAATTTTCTGGGACTCATAACTTGAAGAAAGTGATCATTGTATTGCATTATGCCTGCTTAAGCCAAAATTGGGAAGAGAAAAATAGGTTGCCAATTGCTGCTTGATTGATAATGAAAAAGTTCCATGTACAGTTGCAGTATATTTCATGTTAGTTTCAAAGTATGAGACTAATAAAGATAGTAACTGAAAAGTTATTAACTGAACATAATACTTTTTGAAAAGCATTTAGCCTAATAGCATTTTTATCAGGAGAAGCTTCATATAAATGGAATGATAAATCCCAGTTTTTGAATATGATTCTCTTCAATAGTATAATTATGGAAAGTTTTATTCATTAATCTATAAAAACAATTTGTGATGAAATCTTGGCCTTTTTTATTGTCTTGGCCTTTTATTGTCATCTATATCTTCTACTTTCTTCTTCCTTTTCTTATTTGTGCGCTAAATGGTGTGTTTCCTTTGAGCCAATATTTTTTGCATTTAGTCTCTACTTCCTTTCTGTATTTTATATATGTGATCAGCTAGTGCCTTCCTAAATTTTTGCCTGCCTTAAAGTTATCCTAACTAATACAACCTTATATGTAGCTTTGCATTCGTCATCAGCTTGTGTCTCTTAAAATGCTATCCGTTTTTTAAACTTAAATGAAGGTTGATGACTGGCATTACAAAATATCTGGTTCCAGAATTGTCTTTCTTTCAAAGAATGCTCTTGGATTATGTATAAAGCTTGGTAGGAGATAAACATTGTATTTTTGTAGCTTAGTACTTTATTTGTAAATATGCCAATCTGCTGTAAAGTATACAAATAAAGTGTACAAATAAAAGACTGTGGCAGCTACTTTATATTCAGGAAGTCAGGGATTCTGTGTGAATCAGAATCCAAAAAGACCAGTATAAATGTTTAAACTCCTTCTTGTTTAATTTTGATTGCTGGAAGCCAGTTGGGAGATTTGCAAATGACAATCATGTGATTGCAGGATCCTGCAATTGTTTTGAATGCATAATAGTTGCCAAATGACTGGATCCTAATCATGTGAATATGGGAATCCTGTGGTGGTCATAAATGTGAGTACCAGTCATAAAATCACTTCTTTTCAATTTTTATTTAATTTAAATCAACATTATTAATATTTCAGTATGGAATAAAAAATTGGAATTGTTTTTCTGTAATCTGCTATTGTTTAATTTCTTTCATACCCTTCTCTTATCCTTGATGAAAAATATTATGAATTTAATGGATGTGGATTACAATTTATATTGCTGGTTTGGTTGCATTATTTTTTCCATCTAGTTGTCATTTTTAAAATTATTATTGTTATTATTATTATTATTGTTGTTGTTGTTGTTTTGTTGTTGTTGTTGTTTATTGTACAATTTTCTTGGTTATGTATAAAATTTCTATATTCACAATAATAGTATACCATCTGGATACAATCTCTACAATCTCTACTGAATACAGATAGTAAATCTTATACACCAATAGTTGTAACTATTATTTTCAATACCTATTAATCTGATTCTTCACTTATCCTTGTTAAAAAATGTGCGCTATTTGATTAGGCCCTCTGCTCAATTCTATCTATAAGCCATTATTAACATCAAACATTATAAGCATCAAGTAAACATCACATTAATAACCATTAACTTCCAAATAATCATAAGGTTTACCTATCTTAATTATTCAATGTTCATTATTCAATTACACAAATTACTTCATCTTTGTTTACATATCCAGATTTCTAACTTCCACTGCTATTTCTATCCATTAATAGAATAGTCAAGTTAAAAAAGTAATATTTTCCCCATTTCTAATTTCTATCTTTATACTAATTCTTAACGATATAGCTCCTGTGTTAAATAGTACTCTGCATTTATCCCTCACCTCTTGTCCGTTTTCATATCTCAACTCTCAGGGGTGGGATTCTACCAGTTCACAGCTATTCACTAGAACCGGTTGTTAACATTCTAAGCAGTTTGGAGAACTGGTTGTTAGAAGAAATTACTGGCCTAATCCTGTAAGGAAGGCAGGAAGGAAACATTCTGGTGTTGCTTACAGAAGCTGCCTCCCATTATCCAATGCCCTGCTCTCTGTTCAAAGGGGTTCAAGGGAGCTCTTATGACAACAAGGAGTGACACTCTGGCATATGCACAGTGGGGCATATATGAAAAAAATAATTCTCCCCCTTTTCTCATTTTCTCCTGGAGACAGTTGAAATAACTTTGTCAAAAAATATGAATTGCTTGCTTGCAGAGGGCCTGTGGACCTACAGGACGTGCAAAGTCTCAGTTTCATTTCCATTCTCATTCGCTGGTTGGGGTTTGAGGTTGCACACAGTTTTATTATTACATTCTTGGCAGGACTAGACTTCATGTCTCAGGAACGTCTCTGGATTTCCCCCCCTCCTTTGCTGGTACTTTGCTTGTGTGGAGTGACCATTCACAGTTAACAATGGCACTAAAAAAAGTGACCTATGACCATTTTTCACACTTACGACTGTGGCAGCATCCCCACAGTCATGAGAGGCCAGGCGAGGAAATGCATACCTCGATGTGAATGATATTGAGTTGGCCACACCCAGCCAATAACATGACCACCAAGCCACATCCGCCCAGTAATATGACCACCAAGCCACGCCTACCACCTAAGCCATGCCCACAGAACCAGTTGTTAAAAATTTGAATCCCACCCGTCAACTGTTGTTGACTTCTTGGCACATCTCCCATACTTCTCCCATGTATCTTGTATCTTCTTATCTCATTCGTGTTTGATTTAAGTATTTCTTCTATCTCTGCTGCTGCTTCACTCTTTTGAATCTTCACTATACCTTTCATTGATCTTTCACTTCAGGGGTGTCTTTCTGTGTATCCCCTTCTAACTTTTGATCTCTTAAATGTAGTTCACCATTTCTGTTTCAGCTTTGGCTGTCTCTTCTTTTTTATCTTTTTGTATCATTTGTCATT
This sequence comes from Pseudonaja textilis, assembly GCF_900518735.1. The sequence continues at coordinate 1,704,889 of NW_020769346.1, read as the reverse complement.
TTTCCTCCCTGTTCTTTCCTCTGTTCTTTCTATTTATTTTCTGTTTCCTGAATTTATGTTTGTTGTTCAATGTCTTTTGGTCATAATTTTCTGGTCTCACAATTACATCATGTATCAATTCTTTTTATCTCCCCATGGTTCCTTACTATCATTTCCTGCGTACCTTGGAGCATCAATAATATTAAAACATTTATTTTCCCTTGCAGTCCCATTTTGCCTTATTTTAATAAATTTAAATTTTTACTGAGTAATCTCTTAAAATCCCACTAAGATAGCCAATATTAGAGTAGTTCATACAATCTTTCCATTAATTAGTCCCTTAACAGATTTAAGTTAGTTTCAAAACTCCAAGCTGTTTCATACTCTCATACTGTCAAACATATTTATAATCCTCAAGGTTCTAAAAGTTGAATGTTTTCACAGTCTGTCTCCAAGAACAATGTATAATCAATTTGCGGGTGTGTCAGGCTACAGATCTTTTTCCCATTCAATTAGCAAGAATGAATTTCTGAGAACCAAACATATCAAAAGGAATCCTTTATAGAGATGAGACAATTCATGTAGGAGTTCAAAGCAGCGTCTGAGGTCCCTCAGGCATACAGGGATACATAATGGAATTTAGAACCTCTCCCCTTATCTCGATATATATTTAGTGAAACAAAAACCAGTATGTTAATTCCCCCCCACCCCTTCTGTAGAAACAATCTTTTTCACAGTTTCCCAGGGCATACCTAATTTCCCCCCACCCCCTTTTCCAGACATTCCCAGGACACATCTCACTGTGGAATTTTTATGATCTTCTCATCTCCTGGCTGTGCCTCTCGAAAGTGATAGGTTCTGGCCACCTGGCTTTTCTCCCTCCATTGTATCATGTGTGGGTTATACAAATTTGATATAAGGTTAAATATAATCAGCTTACATCAAGAAAGGATTTCTTTATCAGCCTCCCCCCCTCCCCCATTTTCTTTTTCCACTGAAGACATGATAGATACATGGATCTGACAAGGTGTTTTGTATATTCCAGCCAATCTATCCTAGTCATAACAACTTTCACTTCATTCACTTTTTTCAGCTCTATATTGCCTTCCTCAGCCAGCAGGTGTTACTGTTACTTTTTCTCCTGACTTTTACTGCAAATAAAATGTCTCTGAATAAAAATATTTTCCAATAATTTCCCAAACTTCTTCAAGTCAAGGTGGTAGTAAGAGTATAATCCAGAATTTTGAGACAATTTAATTTTTGAAAAGCTAACCAATCCAATCTGTGCTTTATTTTATAAATTACTTCTGACTACAATTTCTTTTATTTCTTTTCCAAATCTGACAGTAGCTCCAGGCTTTAGTTGCTGCTATTTACCACCGTTAAGTCCATTTTCCAAAGGGATTGCATTAGGGAAAATTCCATGGCAAAGTTAGAAGAGTTCTTACCCAGACTGAGCACACTGTTACAGGATATTTCCTTTCTTCTCTTCCGTTTCAGCTGTCTTCACACTTCGGTTCAGCCATAATGGCCGTCTTTTCTTCTGCCGGTTCAAGGGGTTTTCTTTGGGTCAATCGAGGAGACTGCGCTTTCTTCGTGACCACCGAAGCATTCCCTCTACCTTCATCACCCCTACAGGGTGACTTTTGATCCTGTAGAGCCCCCGGATTGAAGAAATTGGCAGAACTTCACAGAGCTGCCAATTGTCCACACTGTTTCACCGCAATGTCAGCTGCCTTCCTCCTCTAGTTGTCTTTTAATGCATGCTCTTCCCACCCCCAAAAAACCCCAAACCCTGAAATGAGGTGTAAAGCCATTTGAGTCATGAAACTCTTTTAAGTTAGTATTGACTCCTGGTAATGGATGAGTCCCTGAACTTTTTGTGGTAACATGTCATTTGTCATTTCTTCTTTCCTAGGGTCAAGAAGTAGTAACTGGCCTGAATTCACCCAACTGGCTTTGTTCCTGAATTGGGAATAAAACTCATACACCAATGCCTTCCTCACTATACCAAACTGGTCTACCATACATTTTTAAACAGAATATTTGAAATCTTAAAGTAATGTATAAATATACTAATATAGATTATTAGAAATGTTACTGTATTTACTACTTAGGTGCCAATAAATCAGTAGAATTTTGGAAAATAATATGTGAATGAGTATTTCTACTTGTACAAATTTTGATACCTCCATCATTCAGAAGCTCCCTCAATTTCACCATAGAATGTTTTTTTCATTGCTAAATGTGATACAAACCTAAAATGCATTTTCCATAATTCCTACAAATAATCCATCTAATTATCTCTGTTCCCCATTTTTATTTCTCCATATTTTCCATAATACTTTTTTATGATTCAGTGTAATTGAAAATATATTATCACTTCTTACTAATATATGCAACAAGAGATATTGCTGTACGACTGAAAATCTTATATGGAGGTTTTGTCATGATGAGAAAATAATGCTGTATTTATAAAGCATGAATATTAAGAAGCAGCAACCAAGATAGCATAAAAACTTGATTTTTGTATTTTTGAATCTGTTTGGGACTTTGATTATAGGGCTGCATAGTAACCAAGTCACATATAACACATGTTTTGGTGAATAAATGATTTTTTCTTTCAAAAAAATCTCTGTACTTCATTGTTCTAACAATTACTGTATTTTCAGAGTCATAAGTGTGTTTTAATAGCACAAGTGAGAATTTGTGGCCATCCAAATATTGCTGATGCTTAGTTCCCAACCACTACTGCCAGTATGTCCAATATGTGAAGGATGCTTGAAGTTATAATTGGGTAGCATCTCATGCAAAGGAAGGAACATCATGTGTATTTGATTTGTTATAGAACATGAGAGATTTAGTTTGATTTAGTTTATAATTCAGGAAGTAGAAATAGCAGGAACAATGGTAATAAATGGTTTTGTAATTCAGATTTTTTTTTCATTTTAAAGAAAATTGAGAATAATCAAAAAGATCTTTTCTTTTTTCCCATGTCCGCAAACATTTTGCCCACATAGACATAATTGACTGGTACAATATCATTGTGATTATATCATGAACACATACATTCACAGAAGTAATCATTAATCGATAACCATATTCCATTTTAAAGAAAAAAAAAACCTGAGGCAGCTGAAATACTGGATGTAATTGATTTGCTCACTGTCAGACAAAAAATTTTGGGTGGCAAATAGAAATGAGCTGTTAAATGTATATTTCCACCAGCTCTAGACAACAGCAATGAATTAGAATTCCATGCATATCTTTGCTAATATCTAGCAGGCAGGCAGTATTATAAATTGCAAAAAGTCACAGTGGTTCTATCCAAAGGTGGGATTCAGCCAGTTTGGACCAGTTCAGGCAAACTGGTTGTTTAAATACTGGCCAGTTTGGCGAACCAGATAATCCCACTGCTGGCTGGCACTGCCCTGCCTGTTTTTTGGGCTGATTTCAGCCATTTTCATGCAGTTTGGGGGGCATTTTTGGGCTGTTTATGGGCCGTTTTCCGGGTGAAAATGGCCTGAAAATAGATATAAAAATGGCCCCAAAACAGCAATTTTCAGCCAAAAATGGTCCCCAAACAGCCCCAAAAGCTGAAAACCAGTAATTCTGTGGCTGTTTTGGGAGGTCATTTTCAGGCCATTATTCAGGCCATTTTTCACCCCAAAACCATCCCAAAAAATACCCCCAAACGGCCTAGACAATGGCTGAAAAACAGTCGGAAAAATGAAGGAAGGACGGAGGGAAGGAAGGAAGCAAGCAAGCAAGCAAGGAAGGAGGGAAAAATCACTATTTACTGCTACATATATAATACAAAATGGTGAAATAAAATTGTCTGCATCATATCCTACTCATTTGCAAAGCAAACCTGCTATGGCTTAGTATTTGGATTTATGCATGATGGGACACTTCACAGAACAAAAATTCAAAGTGTATCTTATTCATCTTGGCCAGCAGTCTTGCTCCAAAACCTACTTGTTATGTAGAATCACAAGGCGATTCCTCTGTTCCACTGCTTAGAAATAATTAATAATAATTCATAACTTTGCTTCCAAGGGATTACTCATTCAAAGCTTCATCAGTGAAGCACTGTGTCCTACAGTTATCTAAAAGTAAAAGTCTTATCTTACAACTATTTGCACAATGAAGACACATTCACTCCTAAGAGTAGACAAATGCTCTTCTGTTACTAATGAATTTCATTGCTTGCCACCCCTGAAATGATATAAAGTCTATTTTCATTATTGGGATTTTTTTCTGGTACAATGATAGTTGAACACTTTAAAAGATGCTATGGGCTTACTATCATGAATGATGCCTTGAGGAACATGCCATTATGATATTATTTGCACTGTACCTCCATCCAGCTAAAGAGGTATCTTGAAGTTGTCATTAGCTGTTCCATGGTTTACCCTCTTCTCTCAATAAAATCTCATGACAATGACAGAATCAGGGCATGGCATCTGCCCAGTTTCAGTGGGCTGTTGATGTTGTTGCAGGCATGCCTCTCTACATTTGTTCATTGGCCCTAGCCATCCACAGGGATGAATCCAGCTTTAGTTTACAATAGTCTGCACAGAAGTATTGCCAATCCTTTTCCTTCTGCTATTTATTTATTATTTTGGGGGTACAAATGGGCTTTAATTGTAAATTGCTTCTGTGGAGTCAATGGGATTTATTGCCTCTGCCATCTCAGGTGTGAAATGTTGGCTGTTATGATACAATATATTGCTTTTTAATAAGCTCAGCCTCCAATGCCTTTTTTCATTGGTGATGGGACCAGAATGCGTTGCTGGTCTCTCCCTATCCTTTCATGGGGGTGTGGGGGGCATTTGCACCAGGAAACTGAGGGTTGGTTAACACTTTCATTTCTTGAGGTGTCCAAGGCCTGGGGAAAGGGAGAATGGCCAGGAGCTGGGGCTGGGGCTGGGTGTGATGGGTGATGAGTGATGGCTAGTTGGCTATGCCCATCCAGTCACAAGACCACCCGGCCATGCTTACCCAGCCAGTCATTAGGGCAGAGAACTGGTTGTTAAATTATTTGAATCCCACCATTGGTCCAATCTGCCCATGTACTATGCCAATACATTATAACATCCTTGGAAAGAACTTGATGTGTATGAAGGCTAACTGCAGCTAAATAACTGGTAGCAGTGATTTCATATTGTTAGGAACAAATAATATTATTATTGCATTCTATATATTGTTCTGTATATAATTATTGTAGATTCTATCATTCTACATTTTGTATCTTATATTAAGATAATTAGATTATCTAATAATATTGATCTTTGCCAATTCATAATAATAGGGATTATGTCAAAGAAATAGAAGATTAGAAAGAGCTGAGATTAGTGAAGGATGCTAAGAATAACAAGCTGATTTAAATGTCACCAGGTAAATGGCAGATCTTTTAAATTCTGATTTTGAGTTAATTTTTGCAATAAATAAGTATGAGTTCCAGGGAAGGTCTAGAGAACAAAAATGAAATTGAAAATGACTTTCTTGGTTGCAGAAATGAAATGAAAGTAACAATGTGAAATTTAACAGAAGGAAGTAGGAAGTCTTCCACTTAGGAGACTATAATCAAAACACAGTTAGAAAATAGAGTTTGCCCAGCTAGGTAATGGTACTTTTTATGGTTGAAAAGAAAAATCCATAATTAAGTTGCATTAATAAAAGTAGCTTACAATTCACAAAAAATAATCATTCTACTTTGTTTCAATCAGACCTTATCTTGTGTATTGCAAGTCTGAGCCTCACATTTTTAAAAATATTTAAAATGGAATGAGATACAAGAAGGATGATTGGGGCTGGAGATATGGTTATTATAAAGAAAAGTTGAAAATTTTTGTTATATTTAGCCTAGAGAAGGGGGAAAAAATCAAGGGAGGTAAATAGCACTTTTCAAATAAATGTTGAAAAGTCACAGAAAAGGAAGCCAAGTCCTGTTTTCTGTCTTAAACAATGGATTTAACCTATAGAAAGGCAGATTTACAATGGAATGTTTGTTAGACAGACAGAGGTGTATGTGTGTGTGCGTGTGCGCACACAAACATACACCCCCCTCCATTTCCTAAAAAGAGCTTGAGAGAGAATTTATTTAGTCGGGAAAATGATATGTTTTCTTGGATGGTTTCAAACAAAGGCTAAAGAGCATCAATCAGGAATATTTTAATTTGGATTCCTTACATTAAACAGGGTCTTGACTTGATAGCCTCAATAGTTGTCCCCCCACACTCGATAAATCTGGGACAAATAGTGAGGAAAAGTAGTGTTCATGTATAAATTGGTGAGGACTGAAAGAAATGATGGGATTTTTCTCTCTCTACATATTCAAAGAATGTATGAACTTCTTTCATACAGTCCACTAGTTGAATATCACTGCACAAGTAGTCACAATAGCTGGAAATGCCAGAAGGGCTTATGCATGCTTTTAATGCTGTACGGATAGAATTTTTCAGATGAAAAATCCTGATTGGACAGGGTCTACCCCGAACAGAGTAGTACTACATAAATTTTCTTGAATATATACATAGAGGTATTTCCAGTGGTGGGTTGCATTGTATGAGATCAAGTTAGGGGATCACGAGAACCCCTCTTTGGTGCCTTAATTTGCAGATTTCTAAAGCATGGGTTGGCAGTTCGATATCCTTTAGGTATCTGAATTATATATACCTAGTTCAAAGAAAGCAACAAGAATATGTTGTACCTTGTAACAAAACAAGTTCCTTGATTTTGTTACTTGTTTAATATAGGGAGCATCTTATATTGATAGTATTGTGAGCAGTGATTAAGGTTTTTAAATTTTATGAAGGAAGCGTTCCAGCTTTCTTGATTTCACAGCATGTAATTTTCCCATAGAGCAGTAGTCTCTTTTGTGAAGGTTATGCTTTCTTTTATTATGGTCTCAGTATTCTGAAAAAGAAAGCATATTCTTTCTTAAAAGAAAAAAAATCATGCAGGCTAACTAAGGATTGTAGTATAGGAATCTTGAGACGGACTATGTCTGATTAAAAAAGGTGCTGAACACCCCAAAACTACTAATGGACACAACAGGGAAACTTTGAGCTCAGCAGTTTTCATGGAAGATTTTCTTCCTTGATACAGTAATTAATGGTGGGATTGAATAAGGGATAGTTCCTAGTATCATCTTAGTCTTCCAGTGCTCCCTACCATATACAGTAAAACATTAACAGCTTCACTCTCAATCATAAGGAACATCAATATAGGATACAATATTGTATTTTATTAATTTGCTGTAGCCTCAAATTCTGAAATCCCTTAAGATTTACATCGTCTTCTACAAAGGGTTAAACTAAAGTTGATGGTCACAGTATATTTCAAAGTTCGTATTCATTTCAGGCTAGAAAAACCAGTGTAGGGGGAAAATTTAATTCTATTTATTTAATATGATGAACATCAGATTTGTTCCATTCTTGTGGATTCAGTTTTTGAATCCTTATAAGTGATTAGTAGCATTTACCTGTAATATACATTTATTTATAGGATAGCTTTTATTTATTGCCATTATAGCATTTTTTTCGATCATAAGATTTTATGAATGGGAGAGGGTTCATCTTCCATTTTCTTCTCACAACAATCTTGTGAACTAATTTGATTTCAGAGTGAATATCAACTCCATTGTCTCTCTCCCTCTCCCTCCCCCTCCCTTTCTCTCTCTATCTTATAATAAATTGAGATAAAGAAAGGAAATAAATATGTTAGTGAGTGAAATTTTCATAGAATTAAGACAATTGTAACACATAAATAATTCCTGAAAAGATTGTGCATAAATTTGGTATACTCTTATTTATTTAGTCTAGTATATTTTTCCAGTAAGGAACTGCTGACTTAACTTCATATGATGTTTCTCTAGGGACTGAATGGTTAGGTTGTAGCAGAATTGGGAATATAAATGTAAATGGAACATATGTGTACCCAAAATTCACATTTTTAAAAACAAGTTGTGGTTTGTGCATAGAAAACTGCATACACTGAGGAAAAAGTCTTGCAAATATGAATGAGTGATGAATTACAAAGTATATAAAGATGCAGAGTAGGAACAAAAACTATTCCATGAAAGTCCATTTAAAATGTCGTACACTATTCTTCATTTCATTCCCCAAGGCAACAATAAATATAGCTTTTATATGAAAGAATACACATAAAAATATATGCCTACAGAATCTCATTAAGGAAACAGATTTTATATAAAGTCCTAATACAGCTCTTGACAGCATAATTAAAATGATTAATTTGGACAGGAAAATTTCTGTCAATGGTATTTTTAAAAAATAACTGTGACAATATATGTGGTCAGCACAAAATGTTAAAAAGAAATAAAAGAAATAAATAATTTTTTGGAAGGTTTGATAGGGTTTCTCAAAATACATTAAAATTCACATATTTTAGATATATTATACTAAAAAAAATTAACAAATCAGAAGGCTAGATCAGTTATTGGAATACCCACAGTATATACACTAATACCAAAGAAAGGAGACTAAACAGAGTATGCAAACTATGGTACATTATCTTTAATTTCATTGCTAACAAAAAGAAAATCTTAGGAACATCTAACAGATTAGAGCTGTATATGGAAAGAGTTGTCAGATGATCAGGCTGGGTTAGAAAAATTGAGAAACATTAGACATTATTGCTGATGCATATATAATTAGGAAAGCCCATCACCAAAGAGAGGACAATATTGTCATTATAATTCATTGATTATGTTCATTAGTGTTTCTCAGTAAAAAGAATTACCCTGAGGATGAGATGTAAAAGTAAAGGTTCCCCTCGTACATATGTGCTTGTCATTTCCAGCTCTAGGGAGTGTGTTCATCTCTGTTACAAAGCCAAAGAGCCAGCACTGTCTAAAGATGCCTCCATGGTCACGTGGCTGGCATGACTAAATGCTGAAGGAGCACGGAACACTGTTACCTTCCCATCAAAATGGTCCTATTTTTCTACTTGCATTTTGACATGCTTTCGAACTGCTAGGTTGGCAGAAGCTGAGACAAGTAACGGGAGCTTACTCTGTTATACGGTGCTAGGGATTTGAACCACCGAACTGCCAACCTTTCTGATCAATAAACTCAGCATCTTAGCCACTGAGCCACTTTTGAGAGTGAGATGGAGCATCCCTAAATTTGACAAATGAATAAAAAGACTATGTGTATTTATTATGTCCAGCTATGGAAGATGCTTAGAAAAATAGAAATCTCAGAACATCTCATTGTCCTCATGTAAAACCTCTATTTGGGTCATCAATGTGGCAAAAAGATTGATTCCAGAAAGAAATGAACCAAGGCTTCATAATGTATACAGCCTGTACATGTATTGAGAGAAGCTGGATTGGAAGAAGATAAATGAAAACTCATAACCTGTGTGGTGTTAATGCAGAACATGCTTGTAATAATGAAAGTCAATAAGCTGGGAAAGATAGAAGGAAAGAGAAGAAGAGGAGAAACAATATTAAGATGATTGACTGGAAACAAAAGTTTATGTAACTACTAAGAATTGATACTAGTTTGGTGGCATATTATCAGTTGATTATACTAAAAAAAATGAAACACATACATAAATTGGCAGTGCTGTATAGCTTCCCTAGTTTTGAACTCCAGATGTATTGAACTACAGCTTTCAGGATTACTAGTCAACATAGGCAAGAACTATATTTTGGAAAACGGTAGCTGAACATATCTACCATATACACGTGATGAAGCCCCACCCTATTGAGTGGGAATCTTATTTATGTTATGATAATGCTGTCAGCAATATCTTTTGCTTTACAAAGTTGATAAGGGAATGGGTATATACAGTATTATAAAGTGATTCAAACAAGGTTCAGATTAATCCCTCCCCCTTTTGAGTCCTACCATTTTAAAAATAACTGTTCTACATAACCTTCTAATAACTTTTTATAGCTTAGATTTTCATTCATCCTTCAAGGATGTGTGTCATTGCATGTTTTCGACCATGCTCCTTCAGATGCTTTTTTCTGACATGCTGCTGAAATTTTAAAAATCCTCTTTCCCTGGGAACTTACTGTCTGTATGTTTATCTATCTATCAATCTACAATTGACCCAGGAATTTTGGTCATAAATTGTGGTCGTTAAGTGGGACACCACATGTTTACACCCAATTTTATGACCCTTTTTATGACAGTTATGTGAACATTGTGATCATTTAGCGAAGCACTATACCCTATGGGCTTTTTTGCCAGAAACAAGACGTAAAAACCAGCTTCCAGCAAAAAATATAGAAAATTATGTTCAGGTGATCGTTTTATAATTATGGGCTAGTTGCCAAGTGTTCAAAATGAAATCGTGATGGCAAAGGGTGACTGTCAGAATATTGAATCTTAATTGTAAGTAACTGTGGGTACATCCATTATATAGTCACTAAGCGACCTGTATCCATTTAATTTTATGGAAGATATTAAATAGCTTTCTCGTACTATTTTATACAAGATATTTTTAACCAATTTCACTTTAAACTTAAACAACCTTTCCTCTGTTCTACTTCCCATATGAACTTCTTTGTTGGAAAATGTTTTAATGAGTTCAGTTCAGAGAGTACAGCACTTCAAATATGTTCCAACATATTTGAAACTTTTCTTGCTTCTCAGAAGGAAATTTGAGAACACTATATATCAGTGGTTCCCAAAGTGGGCAGTACCGCCCCTTGGGGGGCAGTGGGATGCCTTAGGGGAGCACTGAGAGGCAAGGGGGGCGGCAGGGGGCGCTAAGAGGCAGCAGGGGGGTGCTGGAGGTGAGCGGCAGGGCACAATTCAGGGATGAGAAAAAATCTGGCTGCCGTGTTCAAGGCAAGGCCCTGCAGGATCATCCCATTGACTTGCACGCTCTGGTGCAAGAAGCTGCTCCCCCTGAACGCAGCGTTGGGAAAGGAGAGCAAAGCCTTTTCAAACATCCCACTGCTGTGTTCAGGCAGCAGGGCGGCGCCCTGAATGCAGCGTTGGGAATAGGAAAGGAAAACCTTTTCAAACATCCCACCGCCGTGTTCGGGACGGCGCCCCGAATGCAGCGTTGGGAATAGGAGAGCAAAGCTAGAGTGGCTTTGCTCTCCTTTTCAAACATCCCGCCGCCATGTTCCACCCCATTGAGCCCCTTGCACCGGAGGCACCTGCCCAAGCAAGTCCGAACGGAGCGGTGCATGAAGTCAGTGGGGTGAGCCTCAGAGAGGGAAAGAGAGAGAGAAAAAGAGAGAAGGAAGAAGAGAAAGAGAAAAGGAAGAGAAAGAAAAAGGGACAAAGAAAGAGGGGGATAGAAGGAAGGAACAGAAAAAAAAAGAAATAAAGAAGGAGGGAGGAGAAAGATAATGAGATATCTATTCTAGTCCAATCACCTGCTCCAGCAGGCTTAGAAGGGAGTGTGTGTCTGTGTGTGTTCTCCTTGTAATTTACCAGTACATTTTGGTTTTGCCTTCTTCAGAATTGGCATTGTAATACGTTGGGGAAAAGTAATTTTTTAGGTGGAGATCTGGTCCAATGGACCCTGTTTAAAGCCTCAACAAAATGTGAGAGCTTCCTGATAGTCTTGGCCATGTTTCATCCACAAAACATTTGATTAATAGAAGCCAAAGATGTTTCAATGTGCTGGCAAGGATGCTGCCAAAGATGTTTCAATGTGGAAAAGGGCCTCTAAACTAGGCCTCATTTCAATCTGATGCATCAGGTCTCTCTCTCTCTCTCTCTCTCTCCCTCTCCCCCTCCCTCATGCCCCCCTTTCTTTGTCCCTTTTTCTTTTCTTGCTTCTCTCTTTCTCTCTTATCTCTCTTTCCCTCTCCCCATTGATTTGGTGCACCACTCCGCTCGGACTTGCTTGGGCAGGCCCCTCCAGTGCAGCAGGCTCAATGGTGTGGACCTGCGGGGCCGGCACCTAGAACACGGCAGTGCCGGCACGTTTGAAAAGTAGAGCAAAGCCAGAGGTCAGTAAATTTTGCTGCAAAGAATCACAAAAGCTTCTGGGTTGTGCACAAGAAGGGACACACATGTCAATGCAATTCAGCAACATAAAATAAAGAAATACAAATAAAACAAATCAACAAGAATCGGCAAAGCATCTCTGATTAGATTTTATTCACTACTAGAATCTAATCAGAGATGCTTTGCCGATTCTAGTCCAATGACCTGCTCCATCAGGGTTGGAAGGTATGTATATATGTGTGTGCATGGCTGTCAAAACTCCAAAAACAGGTCAACTAGTTCTGGGGAGGCCAGTCATAAATTAGAACACTTGCTAAGTAATCAGCCATTAAGTGAGGACCACTTGTATTTGGTTTGCCAGTCACCAATCCACACTCACCCAGTCATGTGACCAGCAAGCCACGTCCACCCAGTCACGTGACCAGCAAGCCACACGCTCAAATTTGGCCATGACCACAGAAACTTGAATGCCTTCCGTGGGTGGGAGGCATTGAGGATGAGTTTGTAGCACCAAGGGGGCAGTGGACTGAAAAAGTTTGGGAACCATTTCTATATATGAAATGAAAGAAAAGATTATCTTCCATACAACCACTTAGAATGTTAGAAATATCGCATTCATTTTTGCTGCTTTTTATTTTTATCTGAGTCCTAAGTCTGAATTGCATTGAATTTCCCAGTTACATCATAGTGCAAGATCTATATTATATTTCTTAACTGCTAATGCCATGGAATTGAACTGCATGTCATCAGCTTTGGCTTTCAGTGCAGTATTTGTCACCCTGTTATAGTGTGCTATATTAAGCTTTTCAGATATGTACAATTTGACTTTTGCTTTATTGTTGCGAGCAGTTTTATTTATTAGATATACTCATGGCTTTTTATCCCAGATTTATTGCTTTTTTTATATGCCTTCCTCCGTCTATTTTCACCACCACAATTCTGTGACGTGGTTTGAACTGAGAGGGAATGACTGGTCTGCTCCTGTATCTGAATGGAACTTTACATCTTAAGTTCAATGGAAAGAAAACACAGTAAATAAATCTAATAAATCTAAAGCAATTAGAAGGTACAAACATCTTTGACTTATCTTAATTTTGTTTACTTTTTATTCACTGATACAAACATTTTGATTTATTTTAAATATTTTCTTTTTCTTTTTATTCATTGATACAAGTGTGTGTGTTGTGTGTGTGAATGGAATGAATGAATCAATGAAAGAGAACTTTGGAGAAACACAAAATGTTACGCAACAGGTATTAATAGTTCTCTCTTTAATGAATCATAGTCAAAAGCTCTGTGTGTTTCCTGAATCCCTAGAGAACTTTGAGTTATATGAAAAAGGTACAATAATACAGGGAAATTATCATCCTTAATTTGATAGTAGTTTAAAATGCCAAAAGTAATACAGTTTAAATTTTAATTAAAATTTCATTTATAACCTTTTTTATTTACAACTTGGTTTTCGAAGAACTGCAACATTAGTTTTTACTTTATTGTGCGTGTAGTATTTTGCTGGCGATAGAGATTTCAGACATTTTTCTGTAAGGATCTTTTAATATTTTGGGCGTATATGGAGGAAAAGGTTATGCTTGTGTATTGTGACGGGTATCAATATGTGATACCCAACTTCTTTTGAGAAGAAGAAAGCTTGACAAATTGTAACAAATAAGAAATTACATGGATTCTGTGAAATTCCCAGAGTCATAATTATTCTCTCCACCTCCTAGCAGATATAATTTTAAAATTTATGTTGGTCTGAAATGTTAAATCAATTTATTGCTTGAGGCTGAGGAAGTGGAGTGTTACTGTTTTCATCACTAAAAGTAGATAAATTTGTTGTCCTTCTTTCTTTTTCATTTCTAGAGAGGAAACACAAATGCATTATTTATACTTTTCTCTAAGTATAAAATAGTTTGTGCTTTATGAAGAAAATAACATACATAGCCATTTTACATATATATATAGCCATTCTCTCCACCTCCTAGCAGATAT